>JAECUM010000735.1:0-95441 GCA_016617855.1 Megalonaias nervosa
AACAATAATTATATTATTCTTGAACTGCAACATTAACAAACAATAATTATATTATTCTTGAATCATATTGAATTAACAATAATTATATTATTCTTGAACTGCAATATTAACAAACAATAACTATTATATTTATCCGCTAATAAATTATTAATTATTTTTTTTTATTATTTTCTGCAGGATAATAATATCACCAAACTTTTTAAGGTCCGGCCCTAGTACTTGAGAGATTTCTCAGGTAATTGCTTATGCAATCCGGACCTTAAAAAGTTTGGTGATATTATTATCCTGCAGAAAATAATTAATAAAAAAAATAATTAATAATTTATTAGCGGATAAATATAATAGTTATTGTTTGTTAATATTGCAGTTCAAGAATAATATAATTATTGTTAATTCAATATGATTCAAGAATAATATAATTATTGTTTGTTAATGTTGCAGTTCAAGAATAATATAATTATTGTTAATTCGATGTAGTTCAAGAATAATATAATTATTGTTTGTTAATGTTGCAGTTCTAGAATAATATAATTATTGTTTGTCGATTGTTTGTTAATGTTGCAGTTCAAGAATAATATAATTATTGTTTGTCGATGCGGAATAAATATAATTATTGTGCTTCTCTAGCTAGTAATAATAATAAAAAAAATATAATGTTCCATTCGATGAAAGGCTGCTATTATTTATTTTTTTTTTATTTTTTTTATTTTTATTTATTATAATGCCAAAGACAGTTGACTTAACGATGAGCGATAAAGTAACTATTGCACTATTGCGAGATCGTGAACCAGCTGGAAAGATTGCTGCTAGCTTTGGAATTGGATTAGCAAGGGTTTATGAAATTTGGAGAGAATCAAATGTGATTAGCAAAGATGAAGCTAAATTTGATATTGCTGAGTATAACAAAAAATTATCTAAATTAAAAAAAACCATTGATTAAGCTAGAACCTGAAGTTAGTAAAGAAATAAAATATAAACCCGAAAGAATAATAGATTCTGATGAAGAAGAAAGAATAAAAAAGAAAAGATTTAAGCGCAGCATTGATAAGATAAATAGAAGTATTGAGAAGAGATTAAAAAGAATGGATGAAAAGATATTAGCTGAACAACAAACTTGAATTATGATAAATTATTCCGCAGATTATTGAAGTATAATGTCTATCAACCAATACAGATATTTGGTCCATGATCGGCAATCTTGACATCGTTGATTTCCTCCGTGCTTGATAAAACTATTATCGCAGTTAACGCAGTGCCTGTGCGGAGTTGAATAATCATCGCAGTAAATATTATCACACATTAGTGATTGATAATACTCTTCAAATTTGACGAGGATTACCTGTATTTGTTAACATGTGTGAATTCATCTATTTCATTATTAGGAAAATGGACGAATTCACAGTATTTAATCTGATGGTAAAGTTTCTGTGAGGGCGATTTATCTTTATTGCCTTCGACGTCTCTTATTCTTCCGATGCGCTGGTCTACCTTTTTTTATTATTAGATTATTTCCGTGAGAAACTCTAGAAACTTCGTTTCTGAATATATCGGATTATTACAAATATCATCGACGTCTTTCTTGGCTAGAATTTCTTTATCGTTACGAGGACGGCCGAGATAATTAACTATATCAGATTCTGTCATTCGTAGTAGATTAAATCTCCACCGGAATTCGATTGAATATAATTTCATTACTTGATCAAACAACCACGGCGATATATTAGACTCGATACCAATAAACGGGATTATCTCATTATCGATCACCCTTAAAGTTAATGGGGTGCGTCGCGGTGGTATATAATACTCGTTATCGTGTTCATCAACAACCATTTTATCGTGAAAATAATTCGTGTCGGTACCTAGAATAAACATAACACGCGCATCATTATACACGTCAACAGGATCATCCGAGAGAATCTTTCCGATTTTATAGATGTCGACGATATAATTATCTAGTGTGTAGCCGGTTGATCTTCTAGCTTGAATCTCTTTATCATTAAAGGGACGTCCGAGATAATTAATTACCTCATCTTCTGGTAGGTGTATTATTTTAAATCTTCTTAGTAGCTCACATCGGAACAAGTCTATGATATTATTAACTAACCACGGTGATATGTTGGACTCGCTACCAACAAACGGAACTATCTCATTATTGATCATCCTGAAAGTCAATTCGATGTCTCCGGAAACTTTATTTCTTGGTGGCATGTAGTACTCGTTGCCGCGTTCATCAACAATCATTTTATCGCAAAAATATTCGTTGTTATCGCGCAGAATATTATAAACGAGTACATCATCAACCATATTGGTCATTATAATAATAATATAATTCTAGTTGAATGGTATCGTTTTGTTAGCTAATTTTCTTCGCAGACGATCACGTACTTTATTCTACGAACTATCGTTGTTGCGTCGTTCATCGATTTTTTAGAGAAATCGTTATATACACGCTCGTTGGTATTAGCAAATCTGATACCACTCTTCGAGACTATTGATCCTTTATTATCGTTTATTATCTTCATCACAGTATCGTATTGCTCGGTGCCCGGGAATAATATAATCTTTTCTTTCATTATAATAAAGAATTATTTTATGCTTTAATTATAAATCAATGATAGAATCGCTAATGATACCAATCTGCATCAATAACACGATGGAGAATCACCACATTCATTATTATAGAAAATGTGGAGAATCTCCACTTGTGATACAAGGTTGGTTTTGATAATATGAGGATTCGCTAACAATGATTTACTTGATCACCACATTTTCTATAATAATATTAATGAATGTTGTGATCAAGTAATTTAATGATACACCCTGAGATAATCTGTTAATTATTAAACCATCCGTTAACGCTCCTCTAGTATAAATACTTTTAACACCATTTTTTATGGTTATTGATCTTTCATTATCGTTTGATATCCTCATCGCACTGATCGGTTTCTGGAATTAATATAATCTTGCCTTTCATGATAATTTTCATTCAAGGTCAATCTGAAACAAAGTTTCCGTTAACAATGATTTACTTGATCACCACATTCATTAATATTATTATAGAAAATGTGGTGATTAAGTAATTTAATGATACACCCTGAGATAATCTGTTAATCATTAAACCATCCGTTAACGCTCCATACGTGAAACTTCAATATAGTAGTTTGTGGATCTACCGCGATGATATCATTACCACCAGGATATTCTTTACGTGTATCGATAAAATCTTTCCAACGAAGATCATCAATAAAGTCTGATTTAGGCCACATGGGGTAAGTAAGTGTATAGTCTGATCTCGTTGTGTTATTTTTGTTATTTGTAGTTAATGATGCTCCAAAACCTCTATAGACGGCTTTGATCTTTTCAATGATGTTTCTGGTAGTTAATTTATTAGACCATATTCTCGTTTCAGGAAAGATGCTTGACCAGTTACTAACTAGATTATTATAATCACGCATGATATCAGGATCATCGATCATATTCTTAATACATGTTCTGAGGTCTGGTCCTGATATCGGTATCGTCGTTGTCATTATATCGTCAGTTACAATATCGGGTAAATTCAACGCGGTTAGAAACTTTCTTATTATCGTTAATTTTTCTTTGGGACTAATTTTATCTGATCTAAATACTTCTGTCGCGGTTGCACTGCCATTATTAAATTTATCTACGATGATTCGCTGAGCTCGTATTATCTGTGTTGAGTTTTTATACAAGTGTTCTATCTGCTCGGCTGGTAATAAACCAACATCGCATTGGAACATATAATTAAGAAACGATTTCTTTGCCTGATATGGTTCTAGATTTGTATTTGGATCGTATTTGTAATACTGAGGATAATCTTCATTAATGATTAAGATAGAATCATCGTCAGTTATTTCAGGTTGTTTTATTCGATCACCTATCGACATCTTTAGAAATTCATCGACATTAGGATCGTTATCATAATCGATTTTATTATCAGAGTCTATAGAATCATTATTGTTTTTTCTCAACCACGTCTCGTAATCATCTACTGGTGGTTCTATTATTTCATATCCGGTATTCCTCATCGCATCAATCAATCGCGGCGTGAAGTACATAATGGAATTATTCTCGTCGATGATGTCACTGATATACGCAAAGCCAAACCCAGTCTGTAGATCTTCGGCGTTAGGAATTCTATATAATTTTGTATCGTTCGAGATCAGTCTCTCACGATCTACTATAACCTTCTCGATGGATTCACGATGTACAGGTAGTTTGCAAACACGTCGTTTTCTCGTTGATGAATAATGAATCTCATTAACGCAACGGAATCTGTGGATGGCCTGCTTAGTCGCTTCAACGGATCCTAATTCCTCCGAGAATACGTACATGGATTTGAACCGATCATCAACGATACTAACTCCCGCTTCGAGAGTGTGGTTGCTGATAACAACATCGACGTCATCGAATGCGTGATTGATATCGCTGAAGTCAGACTTCTTTTGAGCGGGGTCTGTATCGGCGTGATAATATCTAACACGATATCCCAGATGCTGAATGAGCTTAGCTAAACTCTCAACGGAGTAATCGGTCCTTTGTTTGTTATGAGTGAATACGGCGATTTTATCCGCGTTATATTTTAATCGTTCTAGAAGCGAGGTTAGATTATTCTTGTGAGAGAGTTCGATATGAAACTTCTTATCATGATCGGGTTTATAATCGTTAATGATAAATTTCATTTCTGATCGCATTAGCTTATCGCGGAAAAATATTAGATCATCATCGTTAGCATCTGCGTCGAGAACTATTAATCGTTTGCATATCGTCGCTAATCCAATAAATTTATTCCATCGATCTTTGCTATGTTTCGCCGAGTGGCATTGTTGTCTGCGGATGCCATGCCATTCGTCTACAATAATCACGTCCGGAACTCCACGGATTCTGTGTAGAGATTCCCATTGCACGACAACTCGACGAGAATCTCCAGGATCGAATCTGATACAGCCATCGATATCCGCGTAGGATTCAATATTATAATCGGATTTGATTTTTTCGGTAAATGTTTTTCTGTACGATAATGCAAGCACGGACTGATCATCTCTTAATGACTTCCAAGCTGATTCAGATTTTCCCATTCCACATGCGGATCCATCGATGTAATCAACGTCATATATTACTCGACAACCTGGACCTGATTCGTGTGTCGGTAATGCCGTGTATTTGTAATCGGCGTTTCTGGTAATTAGATATCCGGGATAACGAAATCTACGTCTCGCGTTAATCAGATACTTTATATATCTTTTATCCGATGATTCAGCGACAACTTCGTCATTAGATAATAAATCATCTATAGAATCACCAGTGATTATTGGTAGATGTAATTGTTTCCCAGTCGATCTAGGACAGCAGATAGAATAATAACCATCGTTGATATACACGAGACAATTATCGCATTTGTCTTCGATATAACCGCGTATCTCGTTATATCCGTGTCGTCGTTCGCAGATGTTACACCTATGTCCAGGCTCTCTTGATAGAATAAATCTATTTCCGGTAACACCAACGACGCTGATGAGCTGATCGGGTTTGCCAGTAAGTAATTTAGATATACTAGCTATATCCGCTGGTGGGATTTCATCACAAGAAATGATAGCATTTGTTTCATTATCGGGAATATCCTCAACGCGATGAGGTTGAATACAAGTTGGACAGACGAGTAATTCATTCGCCTCAAAATGATTATCATGTGAAATTAGTTTTTTACATAACGCACCTGGTTTATGAGATCGTGTGTTATTCAACTTGATGCTATGAAGACCAGCTTGTTGATCTACCTTCCAGCAGGGATTCTTCTTATCATATGCACGATTCGTTAAATCTCGTTGTTGATCAAATGTTACTGGCGCCGATTTACAAAGAACATGATAACCACTATTAGTTTCAAACAAGAATACTTCTTCACGATCGCAATTACACAATTCGGCGAAATAATCGATAATGTCGCTAGTATTGATTAGTTCGTCGGTTGGTAGTATGTCAATACGATCGCTGTATCGGTATCTAGTTTTTTCACACACGTACTTGGTGTCTAGGTCAAACACCGGATATCTAAGTCTGAATTTGGGTATTATTTCAGTTACCGAAGAGTCATTAATGAAATTGTTGGCGAATCTGTTAAAATCACCATCGGAGAGAAACGAGTAAAATTTATTGAAATGCTGAATAATTATTCCCCGCGCGTAGACGTCATTAGATGATTCATCATCTACATTAAGATTCTCGACGGCGTCATGTTTTGTATTATAAAATCTAACATCTTCGAATGATGTAGTATGTTCTGTCATATCAATGATTATATAATATACGGAATATACTTCTAATTAAAAAATATATTATTATTATATAATATGCCATTTCAGACAGGACCTAATAACTGTCGTTGGATAGTTCAAGGATCGACTAGGACATGTGGAAAGTCGTGCAGAGGAGAATACTGCGGCCATCACAGCCATATGATCAGAACAGGATCTAGAGGAAATAGACCGTGTCTGCGATGTGGTAATGGAGTGCGGGGATCGATTCAAATCTGTACAGCGTGTGGCGGTAACAGATACAGGGTGATGTTGTTATATTATGATAAAAGAAAACCGAAGTATATGTCCCATAAAGACGCTCCACCAACAGCAGCTGAATACGTAAATAAATATCTGTTAAGAGACTCTGTCTCTAACGATGATTCTATCGCGACTGATACTAGAACCGATGATTTTAAAGATATGGAGCAATAATCTGAGGCTTAGTTAACATTTTACTTGATCACCACATTCATTAATAATATTATAGAAAATGTGGTGTATTTCATGATTTATTAATCTGATGGTTTCATCATCTTGGATGCATTATTATGTGGTGAATCTGCATTCTATGATACAATATTATCTGAGGAATCATCAGTGACTCTATCATGTCTATGATTATATAAAAAATATGGTGATCCTCCATTCTATGATACAAGATTAATCTGAGGATATTGAACCATACTCTGATGTATTATCGCATTCTCGCTATATTATATTTTTATCTGACAAAGTACTCTCTGAGAACGTGATAATTTCGTGATGTAATCCTGGGGGGTGTATTTTAATTTTTTACAGACCCTTTCCAGTCGTGTTGATCTACTAAGTATATCTATTTTTTTTTTTGTATCTGATTTTCTCGTTGAGTTATTATTTTTTGATCTTCAGGATCAATCACTGCAGGATTTATCTCTGTGTAATTATGTAAGTATTCACGAGCAGTTGGAGGATCGTCCCTGATACAATCATTATAGTTTCTATGCTTGTAGTAGTATATTAATGAGCTGTATTTATTACCGCCGCATTTGGTGCATATAACAGCACGAGATGCTAATCCACATCCGATACAAATTTGCAAACTAGGAGATTTTTTTAATGACCGATTATGCTGAGCGCAATATTCTCCGCGACATGGTCTATTACAAGTATTAGATGTTTTTAACAACCACTTGCATTTGTTCATTATAATATGTTTTATTGTTTAATTATAGAGAACTTTGTATCTGATTTATATATCAACGAGTCAACGATAAATGTAAAGCAGCAGGGAAGGTGAACCCATTGTAATTTTTATGCAGGAGCTTGTTGTGTGTAAGAAGATATAATATGCGTACGTGCTTGTTTTTTTTTTCTTTTACAAACCGGTAAATAAACGTCTATTTCAAGAATGGACGTCTTTATGATTGTCTTTATGATTGAAGTAAATATGTGTAAACCATTTGTAGGGTTCACCTTCCCTGCTGCTGGATTAGAAACTCCAGGTTGATACCACAATGCAGCAAGCACATTTACATACATGGGGATTAGAAACTCCTGGTTGATATCACAATGCAACAGGCACTGATACATACATGGGAATTGGAAACTCCAGGTTGATACCACAATGCAGCAAGCACATTTACATACATGGGGATTAGAAACTCCTGGTCATTATCACAATGCAACAAGCACTGATACATACATGGGTATTAGAAACTCCTGGTCATTATCACAATGCAACAGTCACTGATACATACATGGGGATTAGAAACTCCTGGTCATTATCACAATGCAACAAGCACTGATACATACATGGGTATTAGAAACTCCTGGTCATTATCACAATGCAACAAGCACTGATACATACATGGGTATTAGAAACTCCTGGTCATTATCACAATGCAACAGTCACTGATACATACATGGGGATTAGAAACTCCTGGTCATTATCACAATGCAACAAGCACTGATACATACATGGGGATTAGAAACTCCTGGTCATTATCACAATGCAACAGTCACTGATACATACATGGGGATTAGAAACTCCTGGTCATTATCACAATGCAACAGTCACTGATACATACATGGGGATTAGAAACTCCTGGTCATTATCACAATGCAACAGTCACTAATACATACATGGGGATTAGAAACTCCTGGTTGATATCACAATTCCACAAGAAGATACTGCATGCTGACACAAATCTCATGAGACTTGGCAGGTTTGGAACAAATGAGAGGTTGGAAAGTATGGATTTTTTATGCTGCATATTTTAAGAAAAAGATTCTCATTTAAATAAGCACACATGTTTGTCCCTTTTTTGAAAGGTCTGAAAGTACCATTCCATTAGCTTTGTACCTGATATTTACGTTTTGGTTAAATTTTGTCAAGAGTAAAAATGCTTCAAATCTTAACGGACGATTTTTGCTTTGGATGATTAGATATAATTTTTTCCATATAAGGCATCTTATGGGGTATATTTGATACCATGTAAATCAACATAAGTTTTCATCATTGGTTGGACTTTTAAAGAGGATTCGCCATGTAGAAGGTATGTCAAGAATTTTAAAGTTAAATGGTTGGCATGACATTGTAAAAATCCACCAGACGTAAGAAGCACCATAGGGTCGACTTCAAGTGAGAGTTATAGTAAAATTCAGTATGGTAAGAGAGGTGGGAGTTTCCAGTCCCAATGCATGCATAAGTCCCTGATGGTATTAACCAATCAAAAGTCATTTTTTGATTATTTATAAATATGATTTACTTGGTATTTGCCTATATAGCTTGTTTAAAGTCAAATGACAACTCTGTTTTGGAAATTAATTCCCACTTCAAGATGTGACAGTCCATTAGGTAATTAACTGCTGGTTTTCAATGTAGGAGTTTTAAAAGCCATACCTAACTGACCTTGGAGTAACGTCAGTGGTCATTGCTTGCATTTTCATACTTCGTTGAGGTGATGAAAACATAAAAATATCAGAGATGGTTTCAATATTCAGTAATTCAAGAGAAGAACTGTCTTATCTTGGATCAATGGAAATTTTTTTAAGCCAACAGAGCATCAGTCACTATGAAGGACTCTTTTTATATCTTTTACTGTTTTAAGGTGGTCACCATCAGTCTTCATTTATATAGTTGGAGATTATAATAACAACACAAAATCTATGACATATAAAGCACACATATTATTGGCATACAAATTGTGTGTTGAATGTTGAAGATTAAAATGTAGTGATTGACACAATGGTTGAGTCCCTTAAACTCATGAAAAGATTATACCATGTCTGACAGTTTGCTCTTGGCTGGGGTAAATACCTGGAAAATATATGATGAGAAATGGTGCCAACCCCAGGATAATCTCCATTCATGGAGTGATCATGATTTGGCCATTCCTTACTTTGTGAGTTGCCATTCCTTACCTTGCAAGTGACAATTACTCTGCAAGTGGCCATTTCTTACTTTGCAAGTGACAATTACTTTGCAAGTGGCTATTCCTTAATTTGCAAGTGACAATTACTTTGCAAGTGGCTATTCCTTACTTTGCAAGTGCACAAACACATATATGCTTTTTATCTTCTTGGTGTATAATCATTCTTTTATATACCATATATATTCGCTTATAAGTCCAATTGCAAACTGCACAGACCCAGATCTGCCAGTGCATTATGCAGTGGCAGATCTGGGTCTGTACAGTTTCTTAGGAATAATAAGTAGAACAAACAAAATAGATAGACCCTGGCCTGCAATCGCTTTATGCTATGGCAGACCAGGATCATTGTTGTTTACAGTTTGACTGAACTTATAAGCAAGTATAAATGGTTCTGATGTTTATATGCCTATTTTTTTAAATACCTCCCTTTTTGACTTGCATAAACATACAAATAGCATATGGTTATTCAGTTATATATAGTGTTCATGTACCTCGGTAAGTTCTTAAATGTTTCACACACCCATTTTAAATTCCAATTTTATACACCTCTTTTAAATCTGGTACATTACAAGGGCACAGACCACTCATTCATTTCACATAGACCATAATGGTAATGTTTCTTAAAATAAATATATCATCATGGTAAAATTGATATAAACAAGATATAGTCGGTGATACTTTGGGCAAATCTTCATTTTTTGAAATCATAAGAATTATATGTTGTGTGGCTCGTTTTTTGAGCGAATCAGCTTGGAGTACATGTCTGTGAATTGTGTTGTAATAAAAATGAACCTAAATCAAGTAATTCACTTGGAAATGGTACATGTAGGTCCATATTATTTTACAGAAATATTCTGCATGCATAACACTAGATTATTTACCAAGTGCATTAGCTTATTTGTTTTTAAGTGACATCAGCTGACTGGTTCCAGGTCTTGTAAATAATTAGTTTCCTGTGACAATTAGGATATGGTAATTTGGTCTACCTATCCATCAGTTAACATTTTCTTCTCTGTCCCATAACTTTGTGGTGGTTGGAGATATTTTTATGAAACTTTTCACAACCATAAATCGTGAGTGAAGAGTGTGTTGAACAATGTGTTGCCATGGAAATATAATCCTGTAACTTGTATCCATGACTGGAGTATAACCATTGAACGAATGAAAATGTATTAATTAAACTTTGTTTCAGTAGTTATCATGACTAGATGGTGTGTTGTGTACCATAACCAAGGTTATGGCAATGTAAAAATGGAATTCTGTGACTTGTATCCATGTCTGTAGCACAACTTTATAACCACTGATGATATTCTAATGAAACTTTGGAAATTTTATCTCATGACTAGACTATGTGTTACCTGCCATAGCTATGTTCTCAACCTCACAGTCAAGGTCTTGCAAGGGAAAATTTAATTCTGTGACTGAAGATTTGATCTGTATCACTGTTCAGTGTAAAATTTGTGCCACTGAATATATTGTAATGTCAGTGTGTCACATACCATAGCCATGTGCCCTGTTCTGAGGTCAAGGTCATGGCATGGAAAACTAATTCTATGTTTAGAGTATAACTTTTGAATTATTGAAGATGTTTAATGAAACTCATTACAATTGCTTATCATGACTAGACAATGTGTTGTGTTGTATAGACACACACCCAGTCTCAAGGGCTAGGTTATGCATGGCAGGGAACAATGTAATTCCATTCCTTGTATCCTTGTCTGGAGTATTACATTCTAAGCATTGAAGATATTTTAATGAAACTTTTCCCAAACACAGATGATGACAAGATGATGTGTCATATACCACAGCTATGCCCCTGTCTCAAGGTCAATAACACAGCAAGGAAAAAAATATTGGTTCTGTGATTTGTATCCTTGTTTGAAGTAGGACTTTTGAACCTCTGAAGATACCTTAGTGAAAGTTTAACCAGCTATATATTATGACTAGATTATATATTAAATACCATAGCCATGCTCTGCCTCAAGGTCAAGGTCACAGCAAGAGAAAATATAAATCAGTTCCATCGATCCATGTAATGATATAATTTCCATACCAAGGAGGATATTTTAACTACATTTTAGCTTCTTATATATCATGACAGTGTCTCACAGATTCAGTCATGTCCCATGCCTCAGTGTCAAGGTTACAACAAGGGATGATATAAGTCAATGGCCAGTCTAGCTCCAGACTGTCACTTATAAACCCTACAGATATTTTTTAATGAAACTTTACTGTGCTCAACTCTTTATCATGAAATAATAAACTTAATTCAAAGGTCAAGGTCATTATTAGGTAGACGTGCACAAGACATATATCATGTGCCATTGTCAGCTTTACTGGTCTCGGATCAGGAAAACTTATGTGATGGCCTGTTGTCCATTGTATATTGTCTGACATCCATTATCCATCCATCTATTAGCCTGAGTTTGTTATCGCTACTCCTAATAAATGTTTTGGAGGATTAAAACTGCAAGCACATTCATTCCAAGGGCTAGTTAGTCCTAAATGAAAATGTTGCTGATCAGACATCCAAGATGGCCACCAACACAGCAGCCATCTTGAAAACCTGCCACTACACGTCCTGAATTGATGATCGTATCAAGATGTGGTTTCACTGAAAGACTTATTATGATGTCTAGTTGGTCCAAAATGAAAATGTTGCCACCTTGGGCATCCAGTAAGACCATCACAGTGGCCATCTTGTAAGTCTTCTTATTGCTATTCCACTTAAATGTTCAGATCCATCCTGATATTTGTCAGTGAATAATAAGGTTGAGCTATGTGATTATTGATTACACTCTGATTTTGTGAAATCTTCCATAAAATTTTTACTTTTTTCATGAAAAACAACTTTTTGCATGCAAAAATTTCATTTCTCATAATGCCAGTTTTTTCTATAAAGTTGCTTTCTTTGTGAAAATGGCAGTTTTTTGGAGAATAGTAACTTTATCATCAAAGAAGTTGTTGTTGTTATGGGGTTTAATGTTGTCAGCACAGTATAAATGTTGGAGGAAGAACCCAGGGAAAACCCTGGAAAGAACTGCTGACCCATGGGAGGCTACTGGCAAGCTTTCTCATGTACCCACATTGGCCAAGCCCAAGACTTGAAACCATGCAGACAGAGGTGAGATGATAGTGATCCATAACAGTGAGTGCTTTAGACCACTCGACCTCATGAAAGAAGTAACAGTTTATATGGGAAGATTGAAAACACTTCTTTGTGATGAAGGTGCAGTAGAAAGAGGAGACTGTGCAGGAACAGGGTTTTCTGATTTATTTTCACAAAAAAGTGACATCACTACTTGCTAAATCAGTTGACAGTGAATGTGCCAAACCCCACACCTTACTGTGTGTATGGGAATGTAAGCACACTAATTGTTATTCCAATTGTAACAATACTGCTACAGTAATTGAAGTATAGTAACTTGTTATGAGCTCACTAGACCACATATTTTTATCTCTACTGGTCATAGATTAGAAGAGCTTCTGGGATGTCAATCATCTAAAGTCCATCCGTCCCTTTGCATTGCTACTCCTAAAATGCAATGAAATTTTACACACACATTCTACCCGAGGTCTAGTTGGTCCTGAATGAAAATGATGATTCTGAGACATCCAGTATGGCCATCACAGCAGCCATTTTGAAAATCTAATTGCTACTCCTATACGGATTCTCGGATGAACATGGAGTTTTCACTATGATGTCATCTAGGTCCTAAATGAAAATATTGCCAATCTGAAATCCAATATGGCCACCATGGTATCAATCTTGAAAATTCTTATGATGGATACTCCATCTGATCAGTTATGGGGTTTCACATGAAGACTTCTTGTGATCTTTAGCTATGGTAGTTCTAAATGAAAACAGTTGTGCTCAGACATCCAATATGGCCACCTCAGCAGCCATCTCTAAAATCTTGATAGTGCTAATTCTTCTGAATGGATTGTCATATCAACATGGGTTTTTCACTGAAAGAAGACCTATGATGCCTAGTTGGTCCCGTGTGATGGTGGTTCCAATTGGACATCCAATATGGCCATCACATTAACCATGTTATCACTACTCCTTCTGAATGGAAAGACATATCAACAAGACTTCATTTAGTGCTTAGTTGATCCTGAATGAAAATGATGTAAATTTTACATCCAATACAACTACCACAGTGGCCATCTTCATAATCTGTTATTGCTACTCTCCAGAACTGATGGTCACATCAACATAAGGACTTTTTATTATGTCTAGTTGTCCCTCAGACCTAAAGTATGGCTGCCACAAAGAACACATTCAAAGTTTTATCACTAATTTTCCTAAATGGATTGTCGTATTGGAATGGGATTTTCAGCAAAAGTTTTCTAATATTGTCTGGTTTGTTCTCAATGAAAATGGTGCTGATCTTATGTACAATATGGCTGCTGCAATGACTAATTGGAAAATCTTATTGTTCTTGAAGATCAGAGATGTTTTAAACACTCAGCAGTTGAAAAGCAGAAATGGTTTATCATGTTTTTCCTGGAAATTTGTTTTTAAACAGTAGAACACCAGCTACTTTTACATACTTTTATTAAAATTAAAGGGGCCCCGAGTGGCCGAGTGGTCTAAAGCGCTGATCGTTACGGATCACTGCCATCTCACCTCTGTCTGTGTGAGTTCAAGTCCAGGCTCGGCTAACGTGGGTATGTGAGAAAGCCTGCCAGTAGCTTGTCATGGGTCGGTGGTTCTTCCCGGGGTTTTCCAGGGTTCTTCCTCCACCATTAATACTGGCCGCCATGTATAGCCTATCTTGTGCTGAAAAATGGCATTAAACCCTATAACAACAACAACAACATTAAAATTAAAAAAAGCACCATTAACTCCTGAAAAGAGTCATTTAAAAAAATTAATAACATTACGCCCCGCTCAGGGCTGTTGAAACCTTGGTACTGAAATGATTGCTAATATTGTGGTACTGAAATGATTGCTAATATTGTGGTACTGCAAAATTACAGCATTAAGATAAGCAGCATCAACTCAGCATGATGATGAAGATACTGCAGTATGAGGAAAGAATAAATTACATATTTGACGTGGGTAAATATGAAGATGATGTAAGCTTTATAAGATGACTCTACAATGATTTGACAGCATTTGAGAAAAAACAAAGTTGCTTGGTAGATTTAAAAAAGCACATGGTGTTTCTCTATGAGCAGTAGAAATGGCAATGATGGACATCAATCTGACATAATTCATATGTTTGAAAGGATTCAAGAAATATTGTAGATTGTATAAAATAAAAGTTCCGGTATTCTTTGGATGTCCTGTTGGCCTGATGATAATGCCTAAAGACAATTCAAAAAGTCAAGAGTATTATTTGAATCAAAATGCCATTTTAATTACCGTTTAAAAAAACCAGTATGTAAGGTATCTTTACAGTGGCCTACACAAATATCAATCAGTTGTGGGAACAGATGAAATGGTACAAGAACAAAATAAAATACGCTAAATTGAAAGAATGGTTAACTAAACATCTACCTACACATTATACAATCAACAAAAATATTTCCATGTAGAATGGTCAATATAACTTGAGCGGATTGCCAGTGGCAAACATGTTGACATGCAAGCATATGAAAAAGACAATAATAATTACAAATACATCTTGACAGTAATGTCTTTTCAAGTTACACATGGACTTGAGTAAAAACAAAATGGAGATGCCATACATGATCCTTTCAGAGAGCTCTTCAAAGAAATTCTGAAAATATGCAGTTTGAGGGAAAAGAGTTCTACAACAGGAAAGCTAAAGATTTACTGGAAAAGGAAGACACTGAATACATTTAAACTTTTGCAGACAAAAGAAGCATCTGTAGTGGAAAGATTTAACAGAGCCCTGAAGACTAGAATCTAAAACTATTTCACTCAAAATGAAACCAGAAAATGGGTTGATGTTTTACTAATACTAATTGGTGGATACAATAATACTCATCGCAGACATGACCCTGGTATAAGTGAGCATTGAAGAAAGTAGGTAAAAAGTACAGATAAGTCTTTTTGGTTATTTGGTTATTTGGCAACTGATGCATTTAGAACTAAACAAAATTCAAACTTGGTGAAACAGAATTTCAAAATGCATAATAATTGCAAAGGTATATCCCCATAACTTTACCGAAGAGATATTCAAAACAAAGCAATACAAGCTGATCCTCTTGTTTACAAGCTGGAAGACTTGAAGTTAGAGAATATTGAATGCATGCTTTTCAAGCAAAAGCTGCTTATGTATCATAAACAGAAAACATTATTCAAATAGAATAAGTGGTGAAATCACAGTACATAGACAGCAGTTTCAAAGAGCATGAAAACTTTGAGTTTTTCAAGGATAGCCAATTTCTGAAATGTGACCGATATGGTACAGTACATTAGAAGATGAAGGAGTTTAAACATTAACGTCATATGAACTTGCATTGATTTCCTCACCAGAGAGAAAAACGTCATCACAGTTAAACGACAAAATGGTATATATGAAAAACGTGATAAGGCAGCTACAATGTAACCAGTGTCATAGCAAGGTAATAAATAACCGCAAAAGAATGAAAGGAGACAACATTTGAGAATCTGAAGTTATTGAAACTATGTCACAAAGAAACTGAAAAATAAAATATTACGGATCACAAGCTAGTGTATGAGATTGTAAATTGGATTAGAGGCAACTAAAATCACACAGACGTTGGTTAATGTAATGTAGACTTGGAATACTGCACAGTCAGCTATGTATTCTTCCTGTGCTAAAATTTTACAGTGTTAAATTTCAAAGTATCTATAAAGCCTTCAGTCAGAAATAATTGCCACAAAGTTACCAAAATTTGGCTGATTTGGGAAGAATTTCAATGATATATTAGGGAAGGAAACAGTGTGCATATGGTTGTGTGCAGATATACATATTTGCAGTAGTATTTGAAATTCAACTAATGAAAGAAATTGAAAAACAATTGTAAAAAATCTAAGAATGTCACCGAGAATACCAGTGGAGGAAATGGAAAAATGAACAACCAAAGTTGCATAGACTTCATAGAAAGGAATTAGTTTAATCTAGAATTAAAGTGGAGGAAATGAAGGGATTAGAATTCAGAATTGTAATTTATTGTAGAAAAACATTAAATATGGAATCAATGTATTTGTATATGAACAGTAAGAAAAGTCAATTACATATTTTTTTTTTTTTTATAGATTAGCATGTTTAGAAACAGTTAATGCTTTATCTAGGATAAATGGACCTCATATTTTTTAAAAGACAAATAAGCAGTACAGCACCTTACTCGTGTCCTGCAACTTACTTGATGCTTTAAATTGGTTAAAATGCCATAACCAAGCTCACATTACAAATGACCTAAGATGATAAATATTTACTTCACTGGAAAATATTTTTCACATACAAGCCACTGATCAGTTTTAAAATCTATTGTTTAAAGTTGATAATGGTGATTGGATATGATATGGATGACAGTGGGACAATTTAGCTTAATCGGCTGAACTGAGCAGTATGAATGGCAACATTTGGTCGTGGGATATTCATTAAGCATATGGCAGTCAAATACCTGAGTTAGCCAAATCTGTATGTAAATTTCAGGTTTAGCGTCCGACCATTAATTGTTCTTTGGGGGGAGGGGCATATGGAATTTGGTTTGCAAAACCTCTCTGGCACCCAAGTAGCTTAAGAAAATACTCTTGTCCTGGATTGAAGGACAAAGAACTAGTTATATCCATCGTGTTAGGTGGAAATATTTTGTTGAGGTAAAGGACACAACAATATTCTCGCTGGGCAGAAACTCTTAAAGCTGCTGTCTGGCTGTAAAATACCTTTACCAGATGATGATACATTCAAGGGAAATAGCAACATAACATAGATATGATGCAATTTAGTTTCATCTGCTACAATTTTAGAAATCTACATCTTGACTGGAAATACGTCAAAGGAAACAAAAAACAACAATGAACTAATGAAAGAAATTGAAAAACAATTGTAAAAAGATCTAAGAATGTCTTCGAGAATACCGGTGAAGGAAATGGAAAAATGAACGACCAAAGTTGCATAGACTTCATAGAAAGGAATTAGTTTAATCTAGTATTAAAGTGGGGGAAATGAAGGGATTAGAATGCAGAATTGTAATTTATTGTAGAAAAACATTAAATATGGAATCAATGTGTTTGTAAATGAACAGTAAGAAAAGTCAATTACACATTTTTTTTATAGATTAGCATGTTTAAAAACAGTTAATGCCTTATCTAGAATAAATGGACCTCATATTTTTTAAAAGACAAATAAGCAGTACAGCACCTTACTCGTGTCCTGCAACTTACTTGATGCTTTAAATTGGTTAAAATGCCATAACCAAGCTCACATTACAAATGACCTAAGATGATAAATATTTACTTCACTGGAAAATATTTTTCACATACAAGCCACTGATCAGTTTTAAAATCTATTGTTTAAAGTTGATAATGGTGATTGGATATGATATGGATGACAGTGGGACAATTTAGCTTAATCGGCTGAACTGAGTAGTATGAATGGCAACGTTTGGTCGTGGGATATCCATTAAGCATATGGCAGTCAAATACCTGAGTTAGCCAAATCTGTATGTAAATTTCAGGTTTAGCGTCCGACCATTAATTGTTCTTTGGGGGGAGGGGCATATGGAATTTTGTTTACAAAACCTCTCTGGCACCCAAGTAGCTTAAGAAAATACTCTTGTCCTGGATTGAAGGACAAAGAACTAGTTATATCCATCGTGTTAGGTGGAAATATTTTGTTGAGGTAAAGGACACAACAATATTCTCGCTGGGCAGAAACTCTTAAAGCTGCTGTCTGGCTGTAAAATACCTTTACCAGATGATGATACATTCAAGGGAAATAGCAACATAACATAGATATGATGCAATTGAGTTTCATCAGCTACAATTTTAGAAATCTACATCTTGACTGGAAATACATCAAAGGAAACAAAAAAACAACAAATGATTGATATTGTAGCCAGAAGAACATAAAACTATGAGCAAAGGTTTTGGAGAGCCAATATCTGCTGCTGTGTTACCTGTTTACATACGTAATTATAACTTTGAGGCAGCAGGAACTGTTCAGTGCTGGAGAAAATTGCCAGCTGAGGAGGTGAGTCCTATGGTAGGCTAAGAAGGGCAAACACCATGGAACACTTTCTGCAAGATAGTAATGGTTTGAAGGATGAATATATTTCGGCAGGATAGTAAATGATTGAAGGATGAAGATATGTCCAAGTTAATGAAAGAATCAGACAATATACAGTATACAGCTTGGGTACACTAGTTCAAAACAGAACGTCTTTTTCAAGGCTACGATATAGACGAAAACATCAAAGTTTGAGCCATACATAGATTCAAAGTAAAGTTGGACTAAGCTTTTTGTGGTAATATTATCTTTTTGTTACTTATTGACATGGTAATGAAGATGGGTAGGATCGATGGATATAACAATAATTTGCTGAAATCTAGTTACTTGTTCAACTGAGGTGAACCATAACATCAGTAACGAGGTAACGAAGAGGTATGTTAAATATTACAGTAGGACAAGAAGCTGTAGAGGATAGAAAAGAAGACCACTTGGGTAAAACAAATATACGGAGAACAAAGACTGATATTTGTTTTTGCAACAAAGAACACCTTGCCTATGGCAGCAAGTCTCCGACAGCTCCATGGAGCAACAACGTTCCTACTGAATCCAGTTTAGAAATGGCAAAAATCAATATTGAGCATGAAATAGATAAACAATCATTTATTTTGATTTTCATGTTTTCGGGGATGCTGGTGTTTATGTTTTGAAAACATTGTGAGAACCTCTAACACTTCTATTTGTATTGCTGATACCTTTGACACAGAAAGCTAGGAAGTAATGCCTATACAAGTAACATGTTCAACTTGCAAACAAACAGTTGATCCAGCACTCTTGAGTAACCATCATGTCACGTCACCAGTAATTTTAGTCAATTTAGGTGATGCTTTACTTGCTTAACCAAACAAATAATCATCTAAATGTTTTTCAAATCGATTGGGGTGGGGGCTTCCTAAATTTTACGTGGAATTGTGGGTAGTTGGGAAAGTAGATGGAGTTGGAGTAAGAAAAATCAAACTTTTACAAAATTTTTAATGGGCAGAACAACTGTTGATGTTGTCACTGCAATCGCTGTAACAATTTCTGCTATAGCTAAATTGTGTTCAACTACACGAGCTTCTACGATTTCAGCCCTGTCCATTTTAAACTTTTAGTTTTTTTCCCCCACATTTCAGCATCATGTCTCATGAACAATGTTTTTAATTTGACCACTTCTACACTTCTTTTTCGTCTAAAGTAAAGACTAATTTTCAAAATGCAGGTGGAAGCTGGTAGGCAAATTGAAAACGTTCACAGGAATTTAAACGAACAAAAGGTGAACGATAAAAGATGGAACAAGAAGCTGGAACAGTACTTTACATGATAGAAATAAAATGAGCGCAAACAACGCAATCTTCTACTTAATAGGTCGTCATGTAGCTCTTTTGAACATTCTTTTCGTTGAGGCAAATCGTACGGTTGCTTCATAAACTTTTGGGTGTCGATGGCGAAGTGTTCCAGAGGGACAACAAGAAAATGGTTAAAGATGTTGAAAATAGTAATGAACAATCAATCAAAGTACACATTGAGAACCAGTATGAAGTAGAACAACATATTCGAACCATAACAATATTATACAGCGGCTACGACTGTACGAAGGACAACCAAACACAAGAAATGCTTTAATAGAATGCTAAGTCAGCTTACTTTTATAGTAATAAATAACATGCCAACTGAAACAAAAAGCATTAATAAATATTTACCACGCAACACTTAAGCCTGTTCTCATTGAAATACAACATTCTTTTGATGTTAACTATGTTGATCGGTCTACAATTAAACGTGGATATTGAAGAAATTGCTAAGCTAATTATCACATGTACAATCAGCCTGTTCATACTGGACTACCTGATAGCAAGTAGACATTTACATGACATAAATGTCAAAACTGTACGGTTCATTCGCAAGAATTTAACAGTTTCAAAAGACGATGAAATAGTTATATCAACCGTTGTTAAGCTTAACAGTATCGATGAAGCTGTTACAAAGCAAAAAGGATTGTCAAGAAGTGACGACGATGTGATAAGCAAGCAATGACTGTGAATGATGTTCCTTCGTTATCACCTAAGATGACGTCGCTGTGCGACAAGGCATGTGCAGAAGGGATGATGACCCAGTCTCATGAAGGAGAACGGTACACCTTATTCAGTCTCTGCCTCTGGTTGACCTAGCCGGAGACGACTATGAAACAATGAGCTCAAGGATGACGAGTTCATTTTAATTGTCAACGAGTACCACGGGTACAATAACAAACAAAATGATGGAAAAATAAGTAAAGAATCTGCAAATAAAACTTTCAGGAAAGAGTCAGAAAGACAAACACCTATGCAAATGGACCGCTCAAATAAAGATAGCCATATTATAATTGATTCGCTTCCTGAGAACGTATTATTTCTGTTTTGTTTTGGTTTACGCGCCATTTTTCAGTTTATGATAGTCTATACATGGTGGTCAATATAACTGGGGGAGGAAGAACCTGGGAAAACCCAGGTAAGAACAACCGACCCACGGGAAGCTACTGGCAGGTTTTCTCACACACTCACTTTGGCCAAGCCCGAGACTCGAACCCAAGCTGACAGCGGTAAGTATTATATTTGTCGATGTCGGTTGATAACAGAAATGGCAAACTATTCATTTTGTTTCAGAGAACAGATTTTGTCGTTGAGTATTACAACATTTATAGCAAACTTGTAAAACAGTCGCTTACATCCCACATATGCCATCATGGCGGCCGAAGGGGATGTTGTGAAAGATATTTGGACCAAATCCAACTTTTGGAAAAACATCCTGATTAAAACAGGAAGACAGAATGTCATTTTTAAACATATTTGTAAGTGTATGTTAACGTGTGAAGTAGATGTATTACTTTGTAAAACTGAGAATCATCCTTAGATTTTCGGGAGACCAGTTGTTTTCTGTTTGAATTTTATTTAAAATCTCTAGTCCAATAAAATTTTCTCGTTTGTTGAATCAAAATGTTACAGGACCTCTCTGATAAATATCTTAAGCGGGTGTTTACATCCAACTCAAAGTTCGCCTTTCTATTACATTAAGATATTTTTTCAGCTATTTGGGGGCTGGAAGTTAAGATATCGGTGAAAAAAGCAATTAAAGTGAGTTAAAGCTGAATAATAAGCATGTACAAATCAGCGACACTCTGACAAATTAAATGTTACTGCAAAGAGTTTTTACTGAGTGGACTTGCTGACCAAATACTAAACACTTTTAGCAAGAACGAGATGAAAGACAGACGTGGAGACCAAAAGGGGACAAAAATTAACGTATTTTGAACAGAATGGCAATGATAGAGCTATCAAACTATCGGTCACAAAATTAGGTTGACGGGAACAGAAAAAGGTTTGTTTTGAAATGTAAGACTTGACCAAACATAGATTTAATACTTTGTCTGCTGCTGTACAAGCCCTACAATTGGAAAGAGAAAGAACAGATGATCTAACTGTAGACAATATTTACAACCGATCAAACAGGATAAACAGTGATCGATGTCTTGGAGTGTGACATTGAGAAAATTAAAACATCGCTGGAAAACTATAGCACTTCAAAAATTGAACAACTGTAACAAAGAGTGAATTGAAAAACAAAATCGAACTGATCCTTCAAGAGATTTAGGCGCTGACAAATAATTTAAGCTCAAAAATTATGATCAGAACAACAAAATTAAAGTTGACGCTAATGTGCTGTCAAGCATTGCCTAAATATGCCGTTAAAAAGAAAATGAATGTGAATAAAGACAGCCTGCGATCTAACCAATATTAACACAGATTACACGATTAGCATGACTAATTTAAAACGGATACAAAAGAGTGCATTCAAGAAATGGTCAGTAAATATTGGTGTGGTACATGTTAGCATTGATAAAATAGATATGAGAATGAAACAAAGTAGAACAGATTTTACCGATTTGGAACAAAAGTTGAAACAGATATGGATGCATAAAACAAAAAGATACTCGCATTAAGTGATATTGATAGAGTTGACACTGAAATAAACGAAATCATGGAGACATTAAGAGCTGAATTGAACACGGAAATGAGCATCAGAAGGATTTCATGGATAGTTAGAATGGATGAATAGGAGAAAGAAATCGATAAAAACAGAAAGGAGTTTGAGGAGGAAACGAGACGTATGCTTGGATGTACATTGCTTTACGATTTTTGATTTGTACCGAGTGAGGAGTATGCTGATGATATTAAGAAAACTTCTGAACAAAAGTGAGCCTCAGGTCTCTTGTTTTGAGTCTCGTTTGGATATCATGAAATTAAAGATTGTTGGAACCTATTTCATTTCCAAATATCACCCCACGCACTTGTTGAAACTTATTTATTTAACTATGTTCCATCACGTTTTGCTGACTAAATGTTGCACGCAATAGGTGATTTGAACAAATATGTTTTTCAAAACTAAAAGTGAAGTCGTCCTTGTATACATATTTTGAACGTGTATATTGAACCTAAGTATGACATCTTTTGCGTCGACGTTGATACCGCAAAAGACATAAACTATAACCTTTCTGTATCTACAACCGATCCACTAAAGGAATCTAATTTATACAGAGTAAAGGAATCACGTACATTATCCAGAAGATACAAACTAGCAGCAGTATTAGCATCTGCTAATTCTTAAGTGCAACAAATGACTCGGCATTAGTTATGATTGGAGAAGCAACAGTTAACGGTTTGACATTTACAGAAAGCAAATAGAGTGAGTTGTTTAATCCCAGTGGATCTGATGAGGAACGAATTATATACGATTATAATAACAGAATGATACAGGTGACAAAAACTGAAGAATTCAATGCAAACTGGACCAAGACCCTTGACTACATTAATGGGAGATACCTCACTATTTAAAAAAAAAAAAAATCGATTATACTTTTCTTTGTATAATCGTATTGATGTTGGTATAAATGTTTAAACGACACTCATCCAAATAGAAAAAGAGCTAACCTAAACTGAATGATTTCTGCCAACTTTTTGACGATCAAGTCGGATGGGAAAACAGTCATTGCACTTTGGATAGGTGTTAATATGCATGCTGCTTACAGACTTTTAGTTGTCTTTTTCAGCACAATATATAGCTAAGATATGTACGTACGGTAAATACATAAATTCGAACAAGTAGAAGATACTTCAGAGAGTTAAATGTCTAGATTCAACACATTGTTGTACTACATATGCCACTAGGTGCATTAAAATCGAACAAATATTGCATACCAAGGTGAAGCCATAATGTCATTATTGTAACGAAGTTTCTTCGTGTCATCTGGTATGAAGGTAATAGGAGATGCTAACAATGCAGTGTGCTTGTTCAAGACATGGTCATACTTTCAAGCAAAATGACAACACTTTCACGACATACACAAATTTGGTGCTTCGTGTATCGCTTAGATAACCATCAGACCAAACGGGATTTTAACATGAGTGAGAAATTTAAAAAGATTCAGATCATGGACACTTAACTCACAAAACACTGGTATTGAGGCTGTGAAGATTTTGGTGTATGGAAAGAAGTTTATAATACCACTTCAAGTTACGACAGCAACACTCATTCATTTTTTCATCAATATGCGCTTCGAGAGGATTTCATGTTTAACAGTATACTCATAAAACAGGCTGAAGTGATTGAAGGTAGCAACAATGACAACAGAGCTTCACCAACGGCGGACCACGAAATGGAATTGCTTTCTTCTACGATCACATTACGAGAGAGACAGCAAATCATAGATATTGCAGCCAATACAGCTTTAAGAAACCTTACCCTTAATTATCCCAGAGTGATTTTTGTTTCTTTTGTGTTTCGATATTGTACATAAAGATTGGAGAAAGTGATGAAACGTACAGATAAGCAATAGAGCAAATCTTGGTGATGATGGAAGGGCTTCCTGTCATGGTTTATTCCCAGGGTTTTCGAATGATATAGGTGTTTAAGAAGCCACTGGGGTCGTCCATTGGATGAGCAACAACAACACATAAATTAGTAACGTGTTAAAAAAAATTACATATTAATTTTATATGGCTTGATTTTAAAAAGTACTTACGTTAACAGACAATGGTTGAATATAAATTCACACACACACACACACACACACACACACACACACACACATCAACATTCAAAACAATAAACTGAAATCAAATCTTTTCTATGCATATCTAAATGGCGTCCACGTCACAGTGCGGACCACGTTTGTATTTGAAAGAACCTCAAAACAGGATAACTTATGGAGTGGTTAATTGTGGGAAACGTGTGCACTAAATCTGATAGAGACTGAATATAAAGGCTTTCGATTATGTAGTTATCATCTATCCAACTTTTCTGTGGAACAAGGAAAACGACGCAAAGTAGTTCTTCAAAGATGTAATGGATCCAGAGGATACACTACCTACGTGGATCGAGTTACTAGTTGATATATGCCAGGGAACCGATGCATTGTTTATACTATAATTAATGACTGAGGGAACCTTGATATGAAAAATACAAGCAACTCGTTTAACCAAGCTAGTTTTCAGTGATAGGCATTTTGAAATATCAGGAAGGATAGTTGTTCACAAGTACAACCATGTGATCAAAGATTCTAGCGAGAATACACGGTTTTTGATAGTGCTCTACAGCAAGGTCAGTAAGGCACTGTAAACGGTATTGAAGAGCCACCTTATTCCAGAACAAAAGAAATACACTTTTAAAAACACTCGAATTCCTATTCAATCCAAGTTATTGACGTCACCGTTTGTTTATGTTGTCAACCAAAAACTCCATGTCACATGAAACAAAAGTAATATTTTGTACTTTGTGACGATATGGTGCTGTACATTTGGTCATTGTATGAAGTAAGTAAATTCATTTTCTGGTTGTAATCTTTATGGTCTAAATAACAGTTTCGGATATATTTCGAATTTTAAATTCTTTTTCATCACTTTTTTTTGTAATCCTTGCAAGCCTTTTTTAAAATCGTTATCAGTCGTGATTACCAAACAGTTTACTTTGACCTACAAGACTCCGATTGGCACATCAAATAGTTCATGTTTGAAGACTCCCAAGACTTCTTTGTTAGCTTGAGTGATGTCATAGTTGTCATCCTTGGGTTAGTCACGAGTGTCATAAAACTTGCTGTCATCTTGTTATTGTGGGTTTCTTACACTAACCATTTGGAGAGCTATAACACGGTTAAACCACCATCGATAGGTTTAGTATTTTCGATCTTTCTGTTTTTGACACTGGCTAGGAAATGGACATCATCAGTAATAGTTTTCCAGAGAAAATATATTTTTTTTTACACCGAGAGAAGTTTATTTTCATGTTGGACATATTGTTCCGGTTGTCCTGGAGAGAGATGGAGATTGACTTAAGATGACTAGTATTATTACCATTCAAAGATGAATGCAGGTATACTAAGGTGCGATTTTGTAGTGTTCCCAGCAAATGAACATTTCTTGGATAAGAGCTGTTTGACAAATAGCCATGGAGCACATACGTGTTTTCAAAGCTGGCATAACTGTACTTGAAACATGCCTTAAAGTATTTAATTCCAGAAGATGAAACTGACAAAGTTAAAGTCCGCTCTGTTATAAGACAATACGTGGTAATGACTGTCAAATGGTTTGCTCTGATGTTTTTACAGGTGTATTAACTTCTTAATGAATGGCATATTTGTGAGAAAACACCTGTTGGTTTGACAAATTTCATACCATAAAAAAGCACATAAAGCTTTGGTTCTATGCTGTAATTATTACTTCAATATGCTAAATTGTTCGGAAGTTCTTCATCTAGTCTGTGCCTACTATATTAGTTTTTATCTTGTATTCCAGCTATGAGCTGATATTGAAAATTAGTCAACAAGCAGCAATCAATCTATATCGAGTTCAAGAGTTCAAGAGACTTATTTTGAAGTTTTCTGAAAATGTTTGACCTTTTACCCATTTAGTACTCAAAGTATATTTTATGATGTGCTACCAATTTAGTATCATGAACATTCTGCTTTACTGTGCCGTTGTCTATCGCACATTTGTCCTCCTGGTTTCGAGTTTCGTCTGAGCCATCGTTGGCATGTAGGAAAATTACCGGTATCTTCCTGTGGGTCGATGGTTCTTCATGGTGTTATCCATCTTCATCCACCAAATTTACTGGCCACCACATTTTGCCAAGCATGTGCCGAAAATGGCGTTAAAAAGCCACATAACCAAACAAACAAATCCAATCATGGAAGAAAGTTCGATTCCCGACCATTTGTTTTTCTGTTCAGCTTTTATTTGAAACACTTTGTCATACGTTATGGCATTGTCTGTCTTAAGCTGACCATTTTCAGATTTTAACAGTCCACTTCATATAAAGATATATCTAATATGCTACATGTGTACAAGTAAAATATACGCATAATTCTACCTCTCTTATCAGCATCAGCTAAACCTTTGAAGGGATTGGAATATCTCAAGTTAGAATATGTCTGTGCTTTCAGCAATATAATTAAAATCGATATAGTGTTTTGACGACATTTAAAATAGTGCTGCATTTCGTGTTGGACGAGTTATTTTAAGGAACAATGTGTTCCGAATGATGTTTTTCAACTGTGAAGTGTGTAATTTTATGTGTGAATCGAAAGGTTAACTGAGCATGACCTTTTACCTGTCAGATTTCCGTTATGTTGGAAATCTCGATTTTAATCAGATTGGCATATTTCCTCGGCAAAGATAAAGACGGACGTTAAGTTCAGTACATTCATTGCATAACATTATATCAGAAGATTGCATTTTGAAACACGTTGCCACATTTCGAACTATTACATCACTGTGTGGAATGATTTTCAGAGAATATAGTTTAGTGTCCATTAAATCTATGTTATAAATATATATGAGATAGTTGGCAGTGGAATACAGCATCGCATGTCCAAATCTTGATTGAGTAAATTTGATCACAACGATTTGAAGTTCGTCTTCTAAAGATATTTTACGTGACCTTTTTGCCGGAATTGTATCTTCATCCTCGTTGTCTTCGATATTTTCATCTGAAAATAAATTAATTCATGATCCTAGAATATATATGTCATCATTCTTATTGTACTAATAAAAAATGTTGGTTATGTCAGCGTTTGGGACAATAGGAGTTTAGACTGTTTTGATATCTGAAATCCAATGTAAAGCTAGACCAGTTTTAGCTTTGGGTCTGCAGACAAGATAATTTGCATGGAAAATTAGTGTGAACATGGTAGGGGAGCAAGTACTTCGCCAAATTTAGTAGCCTGGGTCTGCTCTGCCTCAGATGGTGTGTCCATCTTCTTAATCATAAAGTTTCTTGGACATTTTGTGTTCTCTTTCGCGGATTATTTAACAACGGACAGCACTACAACAGCTTTCAGCTTTCTTCATTTAGATTAAAACTGAGTGGTTTTCTTTGGGCCGGATATTGAGAGCACAACTCTCTCCTTCGTTCTTCTCGCTCTGACGTGAAGCACGTTGTTCGCGAACGTTATTCTCGGACTGAGGATTCTCTCTGCCTTTGAAGCAGAAGTGGGCTAGAAAAAGATTTGCGGAATATACCAAGTGAGATGCACAATGTTATCCGGGCGATTTTTAACACTCATCCAGGAACACGTACTTGGTGTTTGAACGAAATCTCTAAAACATGAATACCCAAGGAAGACCAACTAATCTGACTGGAAAAAAAAATTATTCCAGCATATTAAGCTTTAGCCGGCACAACAAAGTCGTCTTTGGCTGGACAGGCAGTTGACCTCCTGAATCTAGCTTTGCAGATGACAACTTGTTTTTAAAAGAGCTGATATATATAGTCTGTAATAATAGCACTGCATAATATTATGTCAAAGACGTAATATCGTTTCCATTGTGATATATGCACTTCTGATTCAGCGCCATGCTTCTATCAGGAATAAATTATTATGCAAGGGAAAGGCTCCAGACATCAGTTTTGGAAATCTTTTCCCTACATATTTAATCAAATCATGATGTAAAGATTGAAAAAATATAATCGGGTTTTCGCGTAGTAAAGCAATTATGTATGTTACGCATGCGCAAAACATTCACGTGACCGATCATTTGGAACAGAATCGGGTGGCAGAAAAAGGAGACTTCATGTGCTTAAAAGGATATGTTTGCTCAAATATTTAGCAAAAGTAACCCTATTTAACAAATTTCTGATGGGTTGAAATAAAGCTAAAGCAGCCTTGTTTTCTTTCTGGCACATTGATGAAAGACATGCACCATTCTTTTCTTAAATTTTGAGCTTTATTTGTCAGTGCCCTCATTATTGTTTCCATATAATTTGCCACCTAATGAAAAATGTGCGCATTATTTGCTTCATTTAATTGATAAATTTATATATGTTCTAAAAACATAAAATTTTGATTGTACTGTGTATGGTACTTTCTTCTTGCTTTTATGAAAATGATCAGCTAACTAAGGTATATAGTAAAACTAGTGAGATATTTATTTAATCGTCTCTGCTTACTTTCGTTTCCTTCAAATCCTTGGTAAATGAATGTCCTGATACATTTTCATCAAACTATGATGACTTGTAACAACAGTAGAAAACCGTCCTTAGGTTGTAACATGGCTGATTTTTTTTAACAAAAATATTTTCAAAAGCTTGCATTAACTGAACGAATTCATGCTTGTGAAAACAAATGGACTACCAAGACGGGTGTTTGCATGTGTTTACCTCCTGGTGATCACATGAGCAAATACGGCTTGCTCGCCGATATGGAGTATAGAACAAGTTAACCTTATACCCTGGCATATCATGATGCGCCGCCGCTCGTGTGCGGAATATCATGGGGAAATTATATGACAGCAAAATATAACATGTCACCGTATTGTTTGCATCGCACTACTGCTAGGCATTGACTTTCATGCCTTTAGACTCGTGCTCGATATCTCGATACGCTTCTTACAGGGAGACAACTGAAACACGAGATTGCGAAAAAAAGGTATGTTCTTTTAATAATAAATAATTTGACATGTCAGTTTGACACGGCACGACCCCTCATTCTTTATTTCAGAGGATACAGTTTCCTTAAGTATTTTCTGAGAAAATCCTTTTCCTGATATGATTATTTTATGCGAGATAAGTACAAATGAGATTGACCTCAACACAACGTGCTTTGAAAATATTAAATGCAGTAGAAAGGGTGATATATTATGACCGCAAACACCATAAGGTTGCATGTTGTCCATCTGTGTTCAGTTAGTTATGAAATTCTTGTGACACGAAAGATCAAATAGGACCTATTTTTTATCAATCTCGATATGTGAGTCTCAGACGACTTTTACAACCATTTCAGGGGGCCCCCAGTGGCCGAGTGGTCTAAAGCGCTCACCGTTACGGATCACTGCCATCTCACCTCTGCCTGCGTGGGTTCGAGTCTCGGGTTCGGCCAAGGTGGATATGTGAGAAAGCTTGCCAGTAACTTCTCGTGGGTCGGTGGTTCTTTCCGGGGTTTTCCCGGGTTCTTCCTCCACTATTTATACTGGCCGCTATGTATAACCTATCTTGTGCTGAAAAATGGCGTTAAACCCTGCAGCAACAATAACAACAACCAGTTCACCATGACCTTGCGTTCGAGGTCTAGTGTCACACAATTAAATTGTTGATCCTACAATTATCATATGAACACACTATCATAAACAAATGCAGTTTCAACTGAACTTGTTCGACGAGTGCATCAGCAGCAGAGAGGGTGAACCCTACAACTTTGTAGAGACCTTATTTTTGAAACTTAAGGGTTCCTACGAAGGCTGAAAAAAATAGTTTTTGCTTTAACAGTAAAAACTTCTCTAATTGACCAGATTTTTTCTGATTTTTTCACGTGCTGGTCACCACGCGTATGTCGTTCACCCTCTCTGCTGCTATAAATTAAACAGCAAGTATAAATATTATCAATAATGAGTATTGGAGAACCACACTCAGCTAAATTAGCTCGAGAGCGACTAAAGGCAATTAAAAAATATCTACCTGTTCGTGATTCTGTTAAACAACAACTACAATCGCGTCAGGAATCTCAAGTTGAATTTGAGGAGGATACAAAAAAATTATTTAAACCTATCACTGAGACTACTAAAGGTATTCAACCTGTGTTAGAGAAAACCGCTGAAGCAACTGGAAAAATAGCAAAAAGAACAAGAAAGACAAAAGAAATTTTACGTGAACTTCCAGCCAAAATAGCTGCTGCGATGCCAGTCCCGGAAATACATGAGGATGAAGATCAACCTGAAGGTGCTGAAGCAGAAGGGGATGAAGCAGAAGGTGCTGAAGCACTAGCCCCTGAACCAAAATCAGCAGGTCCTATAAGTACTGCTGAATTGATAAATAAATTTGATGAAGAAACTATTAAGGTAATTAATGACTTGAACCGAGATCAACTAGCTGAGTTTGCTGTGGATAGTTTTAGTCAAAGAAGTAAATTAATGAAACCTGAACACGCAAAAGATATTAAAACCAGTGAACAATGGCGAAAATATTTATATCGCATACATATGAATGTTGAACAAGCTAGAGATAATGATCCATTATATCAGGTTTATGTTAGGAAAATTGATAATTTAATCGAATCAAGAAGAGAGAAGAAAGAACAAAGTAAAAAACAAAAGAAACAAAAACTTCCAAAACAAAAAACACCAAAACTATTTGAGCAATCACTTCGTGATTATCCAGAATCACCAAAAACACCACCGAAACCAAGTAAAAAGAAACCACCGAAACCAAGTGAAGAGGAAGAAGAAGAATTTCAAGACGCTTCCGGCGCAACTGGAAGTGGTCTAGGAAGTGGTCTTATTACTTGTCCCAATAATATCCTTGCTGATGTTGATCGACTAGAAATTCTCATTGGAGGAAAACGAGCTGATAATAATTCCCCAGAAATAATTAATGAAGCAGCTGATATTTGTAAACGATTATTTACAGGCGGCATCATGGATATTAATGTATATAGGTCTCTCATTAATGAAATCGCGGATGATTATCATAGTGACTAAGTATGTAATTAGTGATAAAGTCACTTAATAATAAGATGATCATACACAATACTCGTGGACCTACCATGGTCAGGGTAATAAACGCTCGATTACCAGTATACAAAGCGACCTACGGAGATGGACTAGGTGATGTTGTTCAGGGTCTGTTTAGAAGAATAGCCCCAAAAGCAATACCGATTGCAAAGCAGCTAGGAATGAAAGCTATTGATGTTGTTCGTGAAAAAGGTATAAGCGCTGTTGGTAATCTCGCTAGTAAAGCATTCTCAGCGATCAAAGATAGACTATCACGACTAATACGCAGACCACAAGCGACCCGACCTCAACCTGTGAAATTGGCCAGCACTGAAGTGATGCCCGCAAGTGTAAGTAAAATAATAAATCAAGCCGTTAATCAAAAACTAGCGGAGTTAGCTGATGTCCCGATGTCAGACAAGGAAAAAAATATAACCGCTAGTCTGATAGCAGGAAGTGGTCTCACTTCCCGAAGTGGTCTTCTTGTTAGACGAAGACGATAATAATAAAGATGTTCAAGCGCATATCTGACCCCGCGTTTGACATGGACGCACCAGTTCTCAAAGATGAGTCTGTGTGCGATTATCAGTATTATTCTTACGACGCACGAATGCCAAATCAGCGTGGACGAATTGAACTACAGGTTCAAGATACAAGTAGGTATTTCCTTCCCGCTGAAGCATTTATTGAAGTAGAAGGTAAAATTTATAAAGCGGATGATACCGAATACGATAATAATGATGTTTTTGGTTTTGTTAATAATGGTATTATGGCGTTATTTGACAGCGCTACGTACATGATTGATGGAAAAATATTGAATCAATCCAGAAAAACGTTGATGTTGCCACGACGATATTGGGTCTTGCAAGATACAGTGACGATTACTCAAGATCAGCTGGACCATCAATGATGTTTGCAAAGGATACAACTGACCACCCTGACAGTAGAAATCAGGTTTTTCGACGACCAAAAGATCGAGCTGTTTCTGCTGTTGATGCTGATATTGAAGATCTACCTTTTTCAAATCCAAATTTCAACTTAGGATTTGCATCACGTAAATCGATGTTGAAAGATAGAAGGTTTTCATGTGCAATTCCACTGTCACACATATTTGGATTTTGCAGAAATGTCAGAAAAGTTATTTTTGGAGCCAAACATACGGTTGTACTTGTGCGAAAAAGCGATGATAATGATGCAATGTGGCATATTGAAGGAGCTAATGTTGCTGCAACTGAGGCACTTCATGGTAAAGTAGTACTAACAAAACTTTCCCTGTGGATGCCAGTGATGACTCCAACAATATCTGAAGAAGATCGGTTACTATCTTTTATGAGTCCAGGTGGTAAATCAGCGTTATCATGGTTAACGATGACCACAGATGTTGTTCAGAGTGCAATTAATGGTCTATTCACATGGCAAATAGCTTCTCAGCAAGGTTTTTCTGCACCACGACATATATTTATTGCGCTTCAGGATAATACACGTGTAAGCAATCAAATAAAAAGTTTAATGATATTTGACAAACTTGGTGTTTCTGAAGTTTCATTAAGGATAAATGGACATCAAGAACCATCCGAGGATATATTACTGAATTTCGATCAAAATCATGTAGCACGTGCATATCATCGATTAATGACATTCATGGGACGTGATCAAAACATTGATACTGGTTTACAAATATTGCAGCTAGATTTTACATTGCTGTATCCGATTTATTACTTTTCACTAGAACATTTAGATTTAACCAGACAATCTGTTGTAGATATTCATTTTCGAGCTCGCGTTAATAGAAACATTGTAGATATCCCTAATTACAGAGCAATAGCCGTTATACTCAGCGATAAATCGATGTTACTCGAAGGTGTTGGTGGACGAATGAGAGTTATTGATGCTCCAGTAGAAAATATGTAAATAAACATGTAATTAGATCGTTCATAATATTAATAATGTCATATCATCACGTTAGTGTGAGTCTGACTTCTGGTCAGATTAAAAAGCTGCAATCAGCATCAAAAAATAACTGTGGAATAAAAATATCGCTAAAGCGAGGACAGATGAGCGGTTCAAATAAACTATCGTTGACCGAGCGTCAGTTCAAAAACTTCAATGATGCTAAAAAATCAAATAAAGGCGTCAAACTTAATCTTTCTGCGGGCGCCATCAAAGACGTTGCTAAATCGGGTGGTATATTTCCACTTCTCGCAGCTATACCAGCTTTAATAGCAGCTGCAGCCCCAGCTGTTGCAAAAGCAGCTGCGCTAGGTGCTGCTGGAACAGCTGCTGGAATGGCATTAAAGAAAGCAACCGGACAAGGAATCAAAAAAAAGGGAAAGGGTCTAAGATTACCAGGAACCCCGCCTTCGTGGTACGGAAAGGGTCTAAGATTACCAGGGACAGTTTACTAATAACACCCATGTCCAATTTTGATTTACTTAATGCTGCTAAGCAATTAAAAATAAAAAATTTCAGAGGTGTTTTTATGCGCGATCAATTACCAAAAAAACCAAACAATATTGAAACCGGTATCATTAATCTCGATAAAACTCTGGCCCCGGCACGCACTGGGTAGGATATGCAATTGATCCACGTGGAATTATTTATTTCGATTCGTATGGATTAGCACCACCAAAAGAATTTTTAGAGTACGTTACCGGTGATATTCCAATCTGGTATTCAACGCTACCAACACAAAAAATAACTGATCCTCCAATATGCGGTCGTGAAACCCTCGCTGTGCTTGATGCTGTATCAAAATCAACAGCACCACCTCATAAAGTCGTACACGCGTTCACTACACTACGTCATAATACTTAAACAGATATCAGTAAATATAATGGTAGATATTTATGGAAGATCTAATCGCAAAGATCAGAAGAAGGTCGATTTATCTAAATATGCAACTCTTGATCAGCTCAGAAATGAAATCAATGATTTATTAAATATCACAAGTGTGGATCAAAATGAAGTCGTCGTTTTTCAGGACAAACAAGGACGATTAAAAACGAACTACTAGATGTACTTATACGAATTCCCAACGCGGTTGTTAATAATATCGTTACTTTCACTGATCAAGGTAAAATGCAGGATTCCGGTAAATCGGTTAACGACTATGTTAAGAAAACTGGTGATGTATTTACCGGTGACATTATTATGTCAAGAAGAAAAATTACACATCTTGGAGATCCAATCGCAGATACAGACGCAGCAACAAAAAAATACGTCGATGATCACGAATCCAAGTACGTGTCAGTGCGCGGTGGTATAATGCGTGCATTTCTCGACATGAATAATAATGGTATTAATAATCTCAGAACACCAGAAACAGATTTTGACGCTGCAACGAAGAAATACGTCGACGATAAGGAAATTCCAATAATGACTTCGTTAACGACAATCAATGATGGAATTGCTACATTTAGAGCTGATTATATTAATCACGTGCAAACGTTTCTGAATTTCCGTAGAAATGTAAACAGATCTATTAATGACTTTTTTGGAAGTCCACCAGTCGTTGACAAAAAACTTACCGACATTAAGATGAAAATCAACGATATTGTTAGTGGAATTCCTAATATCATTGAAAAAACGAATCTTATTAAAATTCCTCACAAGCAGCTCTTCAACGTAGTATACACAGTAGCATCAGGATTAGGAGTATGGACACTGCAAGATAATAATCTCAAACACACCGCAGAAGTCACTGGTGTATACAGACTGTCCGTATTTAGTAGTGCAAAATTCAGTACATTTACTACATTTCCATGGCGTTATTCAAACGATACTTTTTCTGGAGTTGTATCCGTCATAATAAATAAAGATGCGGAAGAAACATTTCTGCTGGAAGCATCTGATAAAAATTTATCCAGAGCGTTATACTGGTGGTGCTTAGAATTTGTATGTGAAACTCCTCAATTAGTTATCTAGATAAATATAATGAATCAAGAGTCATTTATCGATGTTCAACGTCACAGATACGCTCAAGTATGTGAGTGTCAAACCAAACTAAAAATATCATCGACGATTACACGATAAAGGTAAAAAAATATCGGCGACGTATGGTTGTTATTGATATAATGGTATACTCGGTTTCTGCTGTTATTGCTGGAACTGGATTATTACTATCAACAATAACGATGACAGCGCCTGCAGCTGTAACAATTATAGTTTCAACGGCAACAACATGCGCAGGTATTTTCAGTATTATCGCTAAGAAAATATCTACGTGTACAAATGATAAACTAAACGAGTACATAATGAAATTGCACACAGCAACAGCTGCCTACACTAAATTATGCTCGTATATTTCAGCGTATCTCAGTGATGGTAAAATATCCGATGAGGAGTTCGTAACGATAATGAAAACCTACGATGAAGCATTCATAATCGCTAGTGACAATAACGGAAAAATGGAGAATTAAATAATAACGATAACAATAATGTCATCGTTAGAATTACTTCAGCAGATCGTAGGTAATACAACGTCGTCAAAAACTACTATGATATCATTAAGTTCAACAAATCCTGAATTTAGCGTTAATTTTCCAACTGCAATTCCAGCAAAGGAAATAGCGCTAGCACAATTACGAGTTTATCATAGTTGGCCAAATATCAGGTCAAAACCATTTGGTGGACAACCAGCAAATAATTCACTGGTATTTGCGAATAAAAATAAACCAGATGGAACACCTGATTGGCAAGTTGTTGGAATTACAACGGGTAGTTATCAAATAGAAGAGATTAATGATGAGTTCCAACGCAGAATTAAATCTATCACAGGGAAAGAATCTAAAATAGCGATTGCTGCTTACGAACCAACACTATCAGCGGTGATTGAAATAAATTCTCCTGATTACCTCGTAGATATTTATCAAAGTTCGATTAGATCAGTGTTAGGATGGCCTGAAGTCGCACCTGTTTATAATGGAGTTTCAAAACCAAAAATAGAAGAATTTAAACCGAGTGAAGAAAAATTCATTAAAAATCCAGAATATCGAGGAAAAAATCCATGGAGATATATATTATTTGAATCTGATCCAAACAACAATGCATACTACTTTATCGATTTTGACGGTAAAAGAATTCCCAAGATGACTAAATCAGCATTTACTGTTATCAGGATGACAGATGGGAGAGATCGAAATATTGTTGATGTAGGATTTATTAAACATTTTTTAGATACTCTTAAACCTGAATACGATAAAACGTTTAATGATTTAAGAAATTTACTTATTTCATTATCACAACATTACAACGATAACGTAAAGCAGCAAATAATCGAGTCAATAAAACACTTGAATGGGATCTTATTCGATTTATACATCGTCAATCGAAGTATTATAAACACTGCGACTAAACTCGATAGTATTTACACAAATCCAATATTGATGCAATTATTCCTTGATCATTATAAAATAACAGAAAAAGATTTACAAACATTTGTTATACCAGATTTAAATAACGCTGAAATGAAGAAATCATTAAATGATCTTATTGAAGAATATTATCCGGGAGTAATTGAATCGTGGATAGGATACTACACATAACAATCCCTTTGGTGCCGGACGTCATATATCGCCAGGCATTGTAAACATAACATCAGTTATTGCAGTCAATCTAGTATGTGATGTTATTGAAGGTAGCTATCAGATAGATCTTTCTAAGTCTAGCCAGGCCCAGCAAGGGTACATATTATACAGTTTTAGTCCGTTGGCACCTCCCGGTTGGTTAATTGTATCAGAGCCAATTAACCCCGTGTACCTACGAGTTCATAATCCGTTATTATCAAGGATACACTTTAAACTTACAGACCAAAGCAATCGCATTCTGGACACAAGAAATGAAGAACTAAATATAAACCTGTATGTAAAATCATAATGCGTTTTCATAACTAAAAAAAATATCCGGATGTATAGTGCTTGTCTATAATACTGTATTCTTTGTTTACATAAAATCCGCACACAGTGCACAATCGAAATCTATTATCTAGAAGGTTGGGCTGCATATTGATTATTCCATAACGGCTGTACCGCGTAAAGTTATTTTAAGAACATCCGCTATGACTAAATCAATTTCCTTGGTTACGGCTTACGCACAGTGTTAATGTAGAATTATATATATTTTTTGGAAACTAGAAATCTCATTTTACACAGAAAACTGGTTTTTGTTACTGTAGTTTTTAGGAAATAGGCTATTGGTAAACACATACTAACTTTTTTAGTATGTATTTATAACAAGGTTCGATAGCTCAGTTGATAGCGCGTAGAAACTCTCGTCCTGGCGCCCATGGTTCGAAACCCGAGAAAGACAAATTGTCTGCGGGAGGCGATTTTAGGCCAAGATTTATAATCTATTGGGGGCCTTGGCCGAGCCCTAGTCTATTTGTGAATAGAAATTAGTATACCTACCAGCGTGTCAACACGTAGTAGGTGTCAGTTTTGCACCCTACGGATTTGATATTTGGGGGTGGGTGTGCTAGTTTCTGTTCACAAGTAGAGAAAAGGCCATCATCTTCATTGTATATATCATAATCACCTTCATTGTATATAACCATTATCTTCATTGTATATAATCATAATCACCTTCATTGTATATAACCATTATCATTTGTATATAATCATAATCTTCATTGTATATAACATAATCATTCATTGTATATAACCATTATCATCATTGTATATAACCATATATCACACAGCTCCCTGACAAAAAAAGTCATGGGAGCTAATATTTTTTTTTATATTAAATAAACACTTATTATATAATGAATTTTGAAAATATCAATGTCATTGTTTCTGCGATTAAAAAATTACAACATAACGGTATCAATGTATCTGATAATCTTAATGCTGTAAAGATTCTATTTGATTCTGACTCATTACAACAACGAAAGAACGAGAACAGATTTATGCTATCCGCTGATTACAAGTTTTTGAAAATTATCCAGCAAGGAATGTTAAAGTCACTGGCAACTGTCACTGATAATCAGGTAAAATTGTTTGTGCCTCTCTCAAACGCTATTGACAAAATCAAGCTAGAATTATCTCATGGATACGAACAGAGAAAGATTATGAACTTTCGTATAAGACAATTAAGAGAGCATTGTGAAAATACGAGTGAAAATGACAGCGATAATGATGGACCCCTGACAGAGTCAGGGGCTGTGATAATAGCTAGCTAAACAAAATCCATGGGAAAATTAACGTTCTGCTTAGTATAATGCAACCTACACATATTGACAAGTATGGACAATCAGGATAGCTTTTGACATTAACTCGTATAAACGGATAACTACGATCATTATGCTTGACGGAGCGCTAAATCATTTGGTAACATTAAAAATACGGTAGACTAAACGTATTGAAATCTTATTTTTTGTGCAAATCTTTTGGAAAAGGAAGATTTATATATATTTTCTGCCACGTGTTGTACCGATTGTGGTACTATGTCAAAATATTTGGCAGCAGAATAAATCGACTTGAACATAATTTCTTCTCCAGATTCTGCATTCACTGATTTAACAGGTTTTACAGTATATCTTGCGCGACCTGTTTTCCCAAACTTACAGTTTTCACTTTGCGTGATAATACGTAGATTTCCAAGTGACTTATCAAGTTATTGCAGTTGATGTGATCTACCACATACCCATCTTTGATCAATCCAAAATAACACTCGATCACAAATCTATGTGATAAATAATGTTTATTTCCTTTGGTATTAAACGCAAGATAACCAGTATTGGTAACACTACCGACTGGTTTTTTCAATCTGCAGTTTCTAATCACACCTTCTCGAGATGCTTCATAATTAGTAATGATTGGATGTGGCACAAACTCATTTTGTTCCATTTATGTATATAATATTTATTTGTCTAAATCATTGTTTTTTGAAAATCTAGCCAGATAATCTTCTTCGGTCTTTATAGGAGAGTCAGCGTTATATTTTTTTATCGTAATATCGTTTCAACTCTCTGTATTTTTTACCACCGCATTGCGCACACATTTGAGTCTTTCCTCGCACTCCAGCGCTACAAACAATACACGGTTTTGGTCCTAGACTCCCATTTCTGACGCATTGCATATGATAACTACAATATTCATTCACGCATGTTCTGTTACACGGAGACGTATAACCGATTTTTAACCAGTGGCAATGATTTGGTTGAATCATATACAAAAGATTAATGTTCAATTAAATATATATTTGCCTTAATTATAATATGGAAGAATTATCCGCAATTGAACCCTACGCAACCAGATTCGATCTTGACAGACTACCCGAGTATAAAATTAGTATTTCGATGCAAGATCTAGCTTTAACGAATGCGGATATAACTAAACGTATCCGTGAGGACAAGAAGGAATTTCGTGACGATGGTGCAGTTCATGCATGGTCAACTTTCAGGATAGGACATATCGTTAATATGATGAACGACAAACGAGGAAAAGTAATTATTAATCACAAAAAAAAAAAAAAATATTTCATTTTAATAAAGTTTATTGTAGAGACAGATGACGATATCTGGATTATTCGTGATAAGCGTGATCCAGTCCGTGTGCAGTCCGGGGGTAATATTGTTCTCTTAAATAACAGATCAAAACCTGGAATACTTACTGGTGTTGATAAACCTTACTATGTACAAAGTTATCCAGCGACTGCAGTTGTCTATGGAATATATTCGCTGAATGATAAACCTAATGTTGCAGATCTCAAGCCGATTAAAATATCAAGAATAAACTGTGTAGCTGAACGAGTTACAGAACATTTTACAAACGCGATACGTGGTAATGGCTTAACAGATTTAAGACTTAAAAAAATAAATGCCTGGGCAGAGTCGGTTAAAGATACCGGAGCGTCTATCAGCGACGTTGCTGAGCTAGAGAAGAAATTGAGTTTCCCAATAGCAGTGAAAACGTTAATCGGAGAGATTTTGTACAAACCGAAATATATAAAAAATGGAACTCCAATAGATATTATTGATCATAACGCGCACGCATGGACTGCTGCAGTAACAATATTTCCACGAGATAGAACGGTTAAATTTTATGACGGTGATATCTTTGATTTTATCAAGAATATTAGTAAAACTGATCCTGTTTCTGTTTGGTTATTTCAGAGTTCGGAATATAATCATTACGATCAATTTGTACGACCTAATGGTGATATTTATCGTACAGAATCTCTCCATGAGGAAATGGAACATCTTGCGCAGCGCCTTTGGCGTGAATATACCTCTGATGATGTCATAGTTAGACAATTATTGAATAACTGTTTTACTGTTCCGTCAGTCGCTGCTCATTTCGCTCAGGAGAGAAATTCATGGAAAACGACACGATCGGAATTTCTTGAAGATGTCAAGAAAAGTTGTATAGAATATGGGCACGGTGGATTATGGAACACCAAATACGATTATAGTGATGTTATCTCGGTTGATATGGTAGCATGTTATCCTGGGAGTTTTCTTGGATATGGAGCATGTTCTAAATACTTTAAGAGATTCGGACATCCTACACATGACATGACCAGGGTTGCAATAAACGGACCCCTACCAGATTTTGACTTAACAGGATTTGCTCACGTAGAATCATTCGAGTTTAGAGAAGATCTCCATGCGATTACTTATACTTGGTTCGGAAGACATTTTTCAGAGCGACGTTGGGTTCCGATAGTATTATTGCGATATATGCTTGATGCTGGATTTTTAATATCGTTGAGAGTAACTGAAGCGATTATATCGTATAGTTCACAGAAGCAAGTTTGGTTACCAGAACCGGACAGATTTAATATCGATGATACCAGGAAAGAATTCCCTGATATTGATGAAGATCATGTCATTAAAATAAGTAAATGCAGGAACGAGCATGATGAAAAACTTGCAAAAGATCTCGGCAGAAAAATAATCGGTAAGTTTACTCAAGGAGGATCACATGATCATAAACGAGCGTGTACAAGATTGATTATGGACGATGCTGAACTCGATTTTATAATCGCTGATACGATGGAGAAAAACACATTTATAAACAGATGTAATGCTTATTTATCAGATAGAACAAAACTAGGTACCATTGTGAGCTGTACTGATGGCGAGTCACCACAGTTTGCTCATTTAAGATCTTCGATGCTAGCGTACGTTTCGATAAATCTATTATCGATGATAAACAGATTTCCTCGTTACGCTGTTAGAGTCGCTACGGATTCATTTTATGTACACAAAAAATATAAAGATTTATTAAAACTCGGTAATGGTGAATGGGGGACGTGGAGGATAAAACAAGAAAATATACTTAGTTATTCTGAATCTGCCGATGTTGAAATTGCGGAGACATATTACAAAAATAATAATCATATATCAAAGTCATCTGCACCGTCTGTGTATGATCCTGTATCTAGACATAAAACCGTTTATCTTAATGGGTGTGGTGGTTCAGGTAAAACAACTCGTGCGATTAACTTATTTATAAATAATACATCAGATATAATTGTTTTAACACCTACACATAAACTTGCTAGAGAAATAAAGCAACAAGGAGTAAAATCATGTACATATCACAGTTTCTTTAGATGGTGCGGAGATACGTGGACTCCATCGCGGATGGGTGAAAAATATATACCTAAGTATATCATATGGGACGAGATATGCACGGTGTCGTTAGAAACACTAAAAACATTTCTTGAATGGTTGTTATTGAAAGAATACTGCTGTGATTATGTGTGGCGATCATGGTCAACCACCACCCTTTGTTGGACAGTCTCCACATGAATGGTTGAAAACATTTGTAGATTATTACGAAGAAATAAATGATGACCATAGAGCTATTGATGAACCGCTAAAAGAGCTTAAAAGATTAATCAGACTTCAGCCAGATCAAATACAATGCGAGATATTGCGTAAAGTAATTGCAGAAATTTCTATGAATGAATTTTGGATTTTGTGGAGACCTGCTGATTTGATAGTCGCGAGTAGAAAGATAGTTCGTGATGAACTACAAAAAAAATTATTTGCGTTACATAAAGAAAAGTTTCCGGATCTACATGTACATTTGTGTTATCGCCCATCAGATACTCGACGACAAAATATTGAAGTTGAAATACCAGGTGCCTTGGTTCCACCGAGGGTACAGAATCTTGTCTTGAATGATATCGTGTTGGTTGCTGTTCATGTTGTTGAGAGCGCGTTGAACATGGATAAATCGCCATGGACGTTAGGATACGCTATAACAATTCACTCGTCGCAGGGATTAACTATAACTGATACTAGAATCTGGATTGTAGATGATCGTATTGAATGGTCGAATTTAGTCTATCTCGCCGTATCTCGAGTCAGGAGAATATCGCAACTGCGTAGGGTTATTGTAGATTACGTAATAACTGAAGAAATCACTAACAATGTCGATATCAATAAAAAATTAGTCAGCTATAAACAGTGTGACAAAAAAAAAATAAACGCGACTTTGATCTTGATGCTGAATTTATTATAACACTAAAACAACTACAAAATAATCATTGCGCAAGTTGCAACTGTAATATGTCATGGCAGTGTTTTAATCCAAGACAATTTACCGTAGACAGAATTAATAGTGATCTCGGTCATACACGTGATAATGTGATGCTGACCTGTCTTGAGTGTAATCGACGTCGAGGTTCTGGACGTTTACAAAATTGAGCTTGGTGGTAATTGCGTATCCTCAGGAATTATTTGCAATTGTTCACGTACATATCCACGTTGAGGGGCTGTAGAATCTAATCTGTATATATATTGGAGGTCTACCAGTGGATCTTACCACGCTAGAAATTTTATGTGTAGTCACGCTCCAGATGGGATCGGTTGCTCTTTTTTTACCACCTTCAAGTTCGCCAGGTTCATATAAATATCTTACAGTTACATTACCTAATACTGGTTGAGATAAAGATTCACGTCGTATTGGTATATATTTTTTTTTTGATCGCATTAGAAGGTTTCATGGAAGTTGCACGAGTAATTTCATTATTCAACGCAGTTATCACACTCGGTAATCTTGCAACCCATTCACGAGATCTATCCTTGAGGTCAGTAGATATTTCCTTTGCATATTGGTATCCAAATAACCGCTCAGCAAGTGTTCTATTAAATCGTTCAACGATTGCCTGATCACGATGAATTTCAGTATGTCCTCGTTTGATTTTAACGTTATGTTTCTTCATCAACGATGATACTACTCCAAGAAATTCTTTACCAGGATCAACTTGTAATAACCGTGGCCATCGTAGACTACCACGCTGATAAATGCGCTCAAACGCAGATGCAACTTCAGATGCTGTCTTTGTTGATAATGGCTCCGCTTCTTTATATCTACTCGCAACATCAACGACAGTTAACGCGTATCTATACGTGTATTGACGTCTACGTGTTTTAATGGTATCGTGTGGTAAAAATAAAATATCCGCTTGATGAACTTCATTAGGAACGCTAACATCAAAATGCGCATACTGAATTCTTTTAGGTGGACTTAGGAAGATTTGCCATATTGCCTGTCGTGCTAACCATGATGCAGCAACATTACGTGAAATTTTTGCTGCTTCGGCGAGTTTACTAATCGCTGCTTTACCTCTCCAGAATCCTCTCGGAGAATAATAAACAGATTCCATTATGATAGTTATATAATTAATTACCAGCCCCTAGCACTAGTTTACCTTTCATAGCAGTTTTTACTAGAAAGCTAGCGAGAGATTCTCTGAGAGATTTATTATGTATAGAATTTAAGGCGTGAATCAATTTCACATCTGGGAGATGTCGTTGTTGCAAATCTTTACTTTTATACGCGACATCATGAACGTGACACGCTTGATCAATCTTATTTACTGGATACTCTCCTGGTTTTGGTTGATCTTGGTTATCGAGTCTGATATCGAGATGAGTTCCTGGACCACAATAATTATATCCGGGTAAATGTTTCTCACCGGGGTATTTAGCCCATGGAGTTCCTGGTAATTTTCCTAACGAAGCAGCAATATCACCCCCACCTGTCTTTGTTGGAACAAATTTATATTTCTTGGTGCCACGTTTCACACACTTACCTGTAAGTGCTCGTCTTTTATTTTTTGTTGTTATTGTCGTTAATTCAGTAGTAGGTGTAGATGCTCTGCATCGAACACAATATAGACTCATATTATTAATTATATGGATATAATTGACTTTTCTGCGACACGAAAACAAGAACCAGTAAAACACCATCCAGCGCTTACCAAATTCTATCAGAATGATTATAATAGGTCCGTCCGGAAGTGGAAAAACGCAATTATTGCTTAATCTAATAATGAGATGGCTCAAGTGGAACAAACTGTATTTAGTAGCACCATCTGTAGATGATCAACGATGCTATGAAGTACTTAAAGATTTTAATAAAAATGCAAAACTACTGGACGAAGACGGAAATGATATTATTGATTTTATAACCGATATTGATAAAGCTCCATCTGTAGATGACCTAGATGGATTCATTAATAATCTCGTAGTGTACGATGATGTGATGCTGGGCAAACAATCAAATCCAGCTAGAATATTTTCTCGAGGTAGACATAAAAACACGGATATGATTTATGTTACCCAGAGATATACACAAATTCCAAAAGTAATCAGAGACAACTGCAATATTTTGGTTGTGTTTAATGGCGTAGATAATTATACTCTACAGAATATTTATTATACTTGGTGTTCAGGCGACATGGACATGATTAAATTTAAAAACTTCTTTTCAAAAGCACAAGCTGTTCCGTTTGGATTTATAACAATAAATCTACATGACCCAAGATCCAGATATCGAATAGGTCTTGATAAAATATTTGGTCCTTGATTTTATCAAGGTAGCAGCAGAGAGGGTGGACGACATACGCATAGTGACCAGATTGTGAAAAAATCAGAAAAAATCTGGTCAATTAGAGAAGTTTTCATTATTAAGGCAAAAACTTTTTTTCAGCCTTCGTAGGAACCCTTAATTTCAAAAAATAAGGTCTCTAAAAAGTTGTAGGGTCCACCCTCTCTGCTGCTGTATATCTAAGATCTCAAAGATGTTTAGTGGATGGGTCTCAGAGTGATCTACCTCCTGGTACCGGGTAGCATTAATCCTCTCCCACGTCCTATTTCCAACAGATTTGGAAGTAGACTTCCCGCTATTCCTGCTAGCATTGGCCCTATGAATCCACCTTGGATTGCTTTTCGGTTCGTCTTTTATTTAGTTGTTTTACGTTTCTTTGCTGATTTACGCTTCGCGTTTTACTTGAAATCGCTAGCGATATGGGCATTTTTTTATTTATGATCGTTAGACAAAAGTGAAATGTTACACTAACTGTTTCATACCCTCACCGGACACAGCCTTCCTCGTGACCCCGGATACGGCACCAAGGCGGTAGCTATCCCCAGGGTACCCAGTACAGGCAGTAATTTGGGTATCAGCGTTTTCGCAATAGTTGCCAATGCAGGTCCCAGAAAACCACCACGTATTGCTTGCGATCTAGACATTGCAGTAACTTGTGCTGCTGATAAATTTCCAGTCGTATTTTATTGATTTGCCGCCGTGTTAACACTAGTTTAGCTGGCAGTGGATCGCTCTGCGATCTTGCAGCCGGTGTTCTGAAATCTATCTTAAGCGAAACAGACTGTTGTCGTTTCGTAATAGCTTGTGCTATTTGTTTTACTTGTCCCGGCGATAAATTCACTTTGTGTGTAATGTATTTCATTCTGTATTTAATTTCCTTCTGCTGGATAAAATTGAATAGTAGCAATTCCGCCCCTTGTTAGGTGGATCAATATATTCTGCCCGCTTTTCTGAAAAAATTGTAACCCAAGTGCAAAGGACCTAACACTGATAGTGTTTCTTAATCAGAAAATTAGTACATTCCCGCTGCTTGTTAGAAAATCAATATGTTCTGCTCGCTTTTCTGATCAAACATTTCAAGTGCAGAGGACCTGGTGGTGTTTCTTGATCAGGAAATTAGTAGATTCCCACAGCTTGCTTGTTGGATAATGTTATAACCCAAGCACTTCACACTTGGCATTTAGACTTGGACGGTCAACCCAGCCTTTGATAGAACCTATCGTTAAGAATCTGTCAGATACAATTAGCGTATAAGCATTATACTCATTATCTGGAGCAGCCGGAGCTTGTCTAAGCGTCCACGTGACTTTCAATGTCTGACGTCGATCCGATAGCTCTTTCGCTAACGTTACTGACATCAAAGTGAAATATCGGATAAAGCGTTATAAACTCTTCGACTGAAATTTGAGATCCACTGTCAGCATCCTGATATTTTTACGTAGCTTCCATAAGGTACACGTAAGCTCGAGATACGTCTCTGTCAGCTAGCGCTGCAGCATCAGCAGCAAAATTACATTCGATCGTTCGTTCTGGATAGTTTAGAATTTATTCTGACAAATATTCGTCTTACATATAGACTATCATGTACATAATTGTTTTGAAGCTGACTTCCACGTCGGTTTTGTCGTTGAAAAACAATAAATACATTTCGTGGTAACTGTTCACTTGGTGGAGTTGTTATTCTTTATGTATTATTGATCGAATTTGGAATTGCAGTTTGATAAACTTTGTTTTGCATAAAATGTACTTTTCTTGTAAATGCTGTTAGCATCGTCTCAAGCTCTATTGCTTTATCTATCTACGGAACGACACGTGGCATCCACAGCGCCAATCGTGAAATTACAAACTGAAGATTATTAGCAGCATCAAAAGGATCAGCTGGACCAACATCACTAATATCAGTTCGCATCAGACAATCGTTTTGATTAGCTCGGTCAAGTATAAGTGTAAGTTTTAATCCACGAAATACCTTATTATAGTCTCTGCAAAATCCGAATATTGTACTAAGCGGAAGCAATATAGTTATTTGATGTGAATCTGTACACGCCCTTCGTTTAGCGTTACCTTCGTTGTCAACTCTATTTCTGATACGTGTACGTGTTATTCTGTTCACGAAGATTATCATTTGTGTTGATGTAGCTGCCGCACCTGGTGCAGGGATACCAAGAATAGTTCACACAGTTGCCAGCAAAGTTCGCACAACATTAACATTTGCATCTGCAGCAAGTGCAACAATTCTAAGATCTACAGCATTATTAACAAGAAAATTTCTCACTAAAATTAGATCATCAGCAGCACCAACACCAGGTGCAATTTCATTAAAATTATTTGGGCTAAATTCAGATGAAACATCTCCAGCTCCAGTATCTTTAACACACAGCATATTTGTTGCAACATATCTCGAGTAGTCGTCGCTGAACAAAACTATGGTGAGCAGAGCTCACTGACATCAAGTGCAGATAATATGTTACAATTTCGTCATTAAGATTTAGCTGCCGGCTGGATTGATCAGTCAGTGTCATCGTGATATCAGATGTTTGATTTTCAACACTAACAGGATAGTAGATTATATGTCTTGGATTTACTTGCAGTAGCGATTCAGGTGGTACATCTGGACTAAAAGAATAAATAGTTTGACCTTTACTACCATTTGCCGTATACGACCCGCTGGCAATAAAGCAATTTATTAAAATCGAATTTACATCTGTTATATCGACGGGTGACTCGCCATCGCATGAAATTGCTGCACTTTGCGATTCAGAACTGTATTGTTTTCGAGAAAATCCTAATAACGGCCCGATGCTGTTTGTGATACTGACAACAACAATAACACCGTTTTTCAAAGTGATTCTGGCACGCAGTGTCTTATAGTTTGGAATGAGCTCAAAATTATCTGATGTAGATTTAACCTTAGTTGTAATTAAGTTTATTGCTGTATTAAGATCTGTAACGTTATAAGAGTCCTGCGGTATCTTAGCAGAAATCCAAGCCCAGTTAGCTGTCTGAATTGATTGAAATGTGAAATTGTCATTCAAACTGGTTCTGATATTTTCCATTTGCGTGCCAAGCAGAAGCTGAAACTAAACCTATTTCGTATTGTTTATAGCTGTCAAGTTCGATTGGTGGATTATAAATAACAGAGAAGTTTGCACTGTCCGCCATAGTCTGTCATGAATCAAGCAGTAACGTCGATGATAACATTCTTATTTTATTTGATAGATACAACTGAACTGCTGACAGTTGGTGCTTTGCAATTAGCGAATCAGATCGTTGTGTAAAATATAATATTCGTCAGATGTTAAACAACCGTTTGATCTAAAATTATCTAAAATTTCAATAATTTTGTTGTCAATTTCTGTGCTCGTATTTCAGGCTTCCTTTGATGCTATTAATATCATCAGTCTATCAACTATTTCAGCGGTCGAGTTATAGATTTTAATTTCACGGCCTAATCTTACAGAATTACACGTTTTTGCTAATGTAAGTAATTTAGAATTTCCATTATATTTTTATGTCGAATTTTTTATATTTTCCAAAAATGGTAATATACGCTTCAGCGATAATACCTTTCCGGTATTTTTGACAAGATTATGCCCTTCCAAAAAATCTTTAGATTTACTGATATTATCTCGGTATTCAGATTCATTCAAAATTTTTATATCATTTAATGACTCAATATATTCATAAATTTTTTCATCATCCAATTTTCTAATATTACCTGCCGTGATAAGTTTTTCTGATTTAAATACATCATCTTCCAAATCTACAATTTCGCTATCTGTAAAATCGTTACTAATTATTTTTATTGCTTTTTCAATATCGTTTAATCGATTTTGTTCTTTTCTAATGTTAAGTTCCTCCTGATTTCGTCGTTCTTTTTCTCGTTTCGTTTATGATTTTTCTTCTTCTGCTCGATCCACTCTTCCAATTTCTCGTAAAATTTCAGCCTATTGTGAAACAGTATCTCCTATTCGCTCAATAATTTGTTCTGCTACTTTTGTTTTGCTCCTCTTCGGGGATACCACGTAATCCTTTCTCTGATAACTTTTTAAGATCTTCTGGTGATGCCGCAGAAATATCTGGCTGTTTGCCAAGTGCTGCTTCGGTCACTGGCCTCAAAAGTCTAGTAGTTTCTTCTGCCGTCTGCTGTAGACCTCGATGTTCCTGCTCAACCTTCTTTTTGAAAGCTGCTCTAGTTGCAACAAATTTCTTTAGAACCTCTATTCGTTTTGAGTCCATTTTTTTTGTTTTATTTATTTTGTTAGACTAATTTTAGATGTTTACCGTAAGACCAGTTTACCGTTTTGATCTCTTGCTAGCTTATCAAATAAAAAGAAAATGTGCCTGCCATCACCAGTAGCGTTATGATAAAATTCGGCAAATTTATCCTTTAATACCCCCCCCCGCATTGTTCTAGGGCTATATTCTGTACGTCGATATTGTCTAGTCCGGCAAATATTATGAAGCAGCCAGTATTTCTCTTGATGAATTGATCAATATTGTAGAAGCCTTGAGCAAAGTATATTGCATTACATTTTCTGTTGCGGGATAGGGAAAAATAAGCTTTTATCTTGTTCATTTCGCCATTGCTGAGCGGAATGTCATCAAAGACAATTATATTATGTTCGTCTGAATCTAGCTGGGCAATGGGAATTAAATCTTCGGATTGTTTTATGATAAATATATCGTCGCCTACGCCAAGTTAATTTTTCAGCTTTTCGTTATATTCACTAAGCAGTTTGTACTTATCTTGAGGTGGATTTATTGTGTAGACATATACCCGATCGTAGTTGAAGAGGCCATTAAGTAATAAATTCATCAGAAGGTTAGTTTTGTCCGATTCAGTTCGTCTTACTATCAGATAATGGTAGTCCGGTAGGTCGTGGTTATGCTGATGTTTGATTAATCGCTCCGTATCAAAGTTGATTATGCTCATTTTATATCAGGAATTCACAAAATGTTATCTCGCGGTCAAGGTTAAATTTTATCAGGCGGTCAAAGTTAAATTTTATCTTCCAGTAAGAAATAAGAATGAGCTATTACACAAAATTTGGTACGTTAATTGACAGCTCAACGGAAAAAGAAACTACCATCACTACGGCTGGTATAGATTTAACAAATAATATAAAAAAATCTGGGGATACAATGGCAGGTAACTTAAGTGTGTCAGGTCAGCGAGTGCTAGACCTTGAAACCACATACCCACCAATCAACCCGGATAACTCACAAGCAGTAAGCCTTGCCCAACTAAGTGTGGTCAGTAATGGTAAGTTATCTTTATCGGGTGGAAAGATGACTGGAAATGTCAATATGAGTAAAAATATGATTGTAAATCTTGATACTGAATACCCACCCTCTAACACAAATAATTCACAGGCGGTAAGCTATGCACAACTTAGCTCCGTAGATAATTCTAAGTTGTCATTATCTGGTTGGATGATGGCTGGAAATCTGGACATGGGATTGAACAAGATAACAACTTCGGCAATTCCATCTGCTGTATTAGATTTGACAAATACAATTTATGTTGACGATATGAAGCAACGAATGCTGCATCACGAGTAGCAAAATCGGTGATATTATGACAGGTATTTAAACATGGGTTCGAATAAAATAACAACTACTCATAATCCAGACGACGGATTTGATCTTACAAATAAATTGTACGTGGACGCTGAGATAAGTGCAGCATCAGCGAGTGCAGTTACTTCTGCAGATGCTAATTATCTTGACAAATCCGGTGGTACGGTAATAGGTGCGATGGATATGGTCGCCAATAAGATAACTTGTACGCATGTGCTTGTTTCTACATCATCCGATCTTATCAATAAACAGTACGTCAATCGTGTAACCAAATCGATGGTGTTGGTCACATTCCACATATCTCTGATGCTATAAATAATCGTTGAGGTTTTGATGCAAGTGTATCAAGTTATTATTCGGAAAATAAGCTAGATTACGCGTTTGCGTTTAACGAACCTTTATCTGACGGGTTAGAGTGGATCTCAGACGGAGAGACAAGTAACTTTTGGATTAAAACAGAGTGTGCAGCAGCTGTTGCGATTTGGAAATTTCAGCTACAAGGTCGAACAAATAATGTCGGACAAATTTATCAGTTTGAATTACAATGATCGAATGATGATAGAACTTAGACTACGCTAGTTAGGGTGACTGGTTATATTATTGGTATTACTTCTCATAAATTTACACTTGGTCCTTCAGCGACCACAGACATGTACCTGTATTTCCAGATTTATGTTGACGTCACTGAGGATCCATATTCAGGTTTGTCCATGTTTCAGATATATACACTCGATGACCTAGCGTAGGTCATTGCGATTTTAATGTCACTATAATATATAATGCCTATTGATCCTCCATCGATCAGAGTCTCAATAGAGTTTCATAATTTATACTAAACCCGAAAACGGAGATTGAAATAGCTAATGTTGATTCGCTAGACCCCGAGAGTGTGGAGGAGGCAAGAGCAATAAATATAATTGCTCGAATGAAAAAATTAACTTTACGTTCCCCCGGATTAACCGAGAACAGCGACAATTCTGCCAGAGTTTCAGGAATGAGAGCCCCTTAACTGAAATACGCGATCAGAGACTTTGATATAATTAGTAAATACTGTCCTGTAAGTGACTGCGAGGAAAGGCGGTCAAAGATTGAAAAATGTTTGATATATACACTGCTTGAGCTAAATAAAGAAAATGTTTTAACGATTGATAAATCTAACCTTGTGAAAACAAAATTTTATGGTGGTAAGAAACCAGAGCAAGAGCGACTAAAGAAGATTCACGACAAGCCTGACAAACTAGTTGAAACAAGGAAACACAAGTTTCTAAAAAATCATCAGCTCAAGGACACATTTGCTAAACGTCCAGCATTTCGTGTACTCGGTATGGACTATAATGATCAAAAGACGCTGTTAGAAATAGTAGATAACAGTACTGACACTAACCTGATAACAACAGCAAATCTAGTTTTGATAGACTCTCTCACCGGCGATAAAGAAAAGTATAAAGTAAATCACATTAATACTGCACTAAACGCAGTATCGGAAATTGAGCCCAGGATTGAGTCATATGATGATGTGGAACGAGATATATTTTATCAAGGGCTGGGCGATATTACAACTGTCAAATATATTATGGATGAAGATTATGAAATACAAACTAGTTCTAAAAAATTGCATACAAAACGATACAAAAGAACCTGGAAAGTTACTGACAGAAGTAAAATACAAAAATATCGAAGAGCTGATTGCTGGATACCTAAATCTAACCGCCATAGATATAAGGAAAGCTGATATTCGCAGTCTTTTAAGTTTGCAACAGTTTATGCTATCCTCAGGCATGATCTAGTACTTAAAAAAATTATACTGGGTCAGTTATCTTATGTTGTTATTTATATCGACGAAACAGAAGATATTTATCGTGATAGAGTTAATGATATTACTGAAATACCAACACATTTTGTTGCCTCAACAAAGTTGTTTTCGTAATTGTTTAGATTAACGGGGGAGGGGGCTGGGATGGTTTTAATCTTGCTTTCGTCCCAATACAAAATAAGGTTTTGGCAGAGAAACCTCATTGTAATCTACTACTTAAGTGATCGTTCCGTCTGCTGAATCACGTGACATCACCACTTTGTAACCTCTGACAAATATTCAGTATTTGGCAAAGAAATATTATTCAGTTTCGGTGATAGATTTATTAAAATGTTTCTTATCAGTCTTAAAAATGTAAAGTTACTAAGTCGTATGAAGTATTCTGCAGTATTTATATTGGTGTCGAGTTCGTATGACCTATGAGTGTTATTTCAGTAAATCATTAAAATCATTTTTAAAGCGGCTTGAGTATATACTCATGTTAAGTTAACTTCATTTCAAAAGATGTTGTTATATTTAGTATCTAGTCATATCTTTATTAAATTTGATTAACTTTTCTTCAAGCTGCCATATAGGTAATGGAATTAAAATATATTGTAAAATCGTAAATAGTTACTGTTTATAATTATACTGATGTAGATAATACTTTTTAAGGTTTATTCCCATCATGAGATGGAATTGTGAATAGTGATGTATGTATGTTGATTTAAACATGTAAATACATGCTTAATATATTGAAAAATAAACATCTGAATTGATTGTTGTTTTTGTTTTTTTTTTTGTATAAATCTTTATGATGAATTACAATTCTCTCCCCCTGCCATCTTCAGCCCAATGACTTGGAAGAAGGTGTCACTCATGTGTCTGAAAAGTTCGAAACAGTGAAATATTATTTTGGTAGCAAGCCATCATTAAGTTGTCAATGTGAAAACTTCAAAATCGTAGAATCTCAGGTCTATCGCTTCCTATGTAACACACACACACACACACACACACACACACACACACACACACACACACACACACATCAGGTTGGGTATTCTTACTCATATTCTAGACGTGTTTATATGCACAAATTTTGTCAGTTGATATTTTCTTATGATATTTTCGTTTTCTTCAATTTATCGGCGGGACATACATTTCTTTAAAACATATTCCTGTGCAAAGTAATCGCCATCAACTGCGTCCGCGTTTAGTTGATAGCGCGGGAAAGCACAAGGTTTAATTCATCCAATTTTCCTCTAGGTTTCGGGAAAGGAATAAATATAACTCATGCATTAAGATGATCACAGAAATTTAAACATTCTCCAAATAAATATTTCCTATGATTGCATGACAGTTGAACAATTGAAAAGGTAATTGGTTAGAAGTACTTGCGCGCGTTACACCTGATCAAAGCCAAACTGTCGAGCAATTACGCTTCGCTATCATTTTAATAATAGAAGAACTATGATTGATCCTCAGTGTTAGCAATGCGAGAAAATAATCAAAGGGGAACAAATTCTCCGGGCAACACTAAATAGTCTTAGTACAATTAATAAACTATTCTGCTCGATGGCTATTGAAAGAATTAAACATTTAACATGGCTGCGTACGAAATAGTGCTTATGGAAATAGAACAAAACCCAGACGACTTCGTTTGAATGGTTTCAGATTCTAGAAACAGCCTTGATTCTGACCCTGGAAGATTCCAGAAACGAACTTTGTTTACAGTTTGATGGAAATTTCCATTAAGAGAACCCTAAACTCGGTCTTCTAATTGTGTCCTAGGTTTCTATATTAAGGTTGTTTATATTAGAATTACTCATTTCTATCTTAACATTCAGAGTGGAATCAGTCATTTAGTTGTGATCGGTTTGAATTTGAGAGTTTGGGAGGACTTAATTATTTTAATTATTCACTGGAATTACAAAGTGCTCAATAGCACTTTCGGACTAAATGACTATTTTGGGATTATTGTGAATTCATTTAGAGACATTTTGGATTATATCATTGTGTTACATCAAAACTCCAGATTATCAGTACACCAGCACATTGGAATGCATTCGGAACACCACTGGAATTCATTCAGAATACTCTAAAGTTTTGGACATGGGATATAAATTGTAGGACTTCTTCGGATTTAATTCGCCATACCGTAAGTCCTTTTTTAAATTTTCACCTTATATTCATGGGAAATAAATTGTTTGTTGAATTTTACAAAATTTGTTGATTCACTCTATTCTGTTACTTAGATTAAGACCACAGAGTAGTAACATTGTACAGAAAATATATTGAGTCTGAATATCATCAACTCCACCATCATATCCTTTCACCCAGCACGCACACACGTTCACCAGGTAAATATTTATAAAACCCTATATTTTCACAAGTTGAATTTTGTCGTATGAGATGAGATGAAGTGAAAACAGCAAATCGGACTTTGATACATTTGCCGATTTTTTTCTTTGTGTGTAAATCGAAAAGTAGGAAATAAAAATAATGGGATAATTAAATAACAGATAGTTTAATGAATTCAAAAATGAAATGAACCTCTAATTGAACGTCTTCGTTGAATCTTTAAATATCCATAATGATACGACAACACGTCTAAAATATGTAACAGAAAGAAGTGAAAAGAACAATTTGAGTAATATCAACAAGTAATTTAGTCCATTATAACGCAAAATAAAAATTCAAGAAACAATTACAATATTGTGATTTAAATTCCATATCATCCTAAATGTCGTATCACAAGAACATAGAATGTTCCGAATGGATTCCAATAGTCTTGAATGTCCTTATGTAAAGCAGTGATGAAATCTTCAATGTCCTTGAATTAGTCCACAATAATCCAAAGTAGTGTATATGAATCCAAGAGCGTTTTAGCAATTCCAATGAATATTTGAAATAAACAATTTCTCTCAATTTTATTTGATGCCAACAACCCAAGTGCAAACTCTGATGATGGATTTTCAAACGACCGATACAGAAATTTAAAAAATGACTGGTTTATCAAATCCCTATTTACATCAGTTTTTCACTTGATCTCGATGCGAATCATTCAAACGGAGAATTCCAATCTAATTTTAAAAAAGACTGGGCCTAAAATGTTCCTAAATTCTTCTATGTAAACATTCCATTGACAACTTACAATCATGGAAAAAGTTAGATATTTCTATTTACATTACCTAAACTACAACTTACAATCATGAACAAATGTTAAGCACACACTTAAATATAAAAACAATAAGATAAGTCGTGCGTGCAATAATTAGCGTTATTTACTATATTCTGGAGTTAAAATAGAAAGTATTTTTCAGACTGAATATGAAAGCAATATTCCACGCCCATATATAAGGTCTAACTTCTTTATTGCAGATAAAATATTTGCACTCAGAAATTAAAAAGTCATTTGAAAGGGGAAAGAAAAAAAAATCAAAAGAAGCATCAATATCATTTTTGAATAAGAAATAAAGAAAGAAAAAGCTATCCATATATTCCGAAGCACACTAATGACAATTCTCATTTGGCATAAAACTCTAATGACACGATCTTTGATGATGCAGCTTGTCTTCAACATCTAAACCACTTGCCATGTTATGAGAATAGTTATGCTTTCTGTCAAGCTCATTTTATGAAAATTATATTTGGAAAAACATCAGTTTAGATGCAGCAAGTGTGTTATCATCTTGAAGGTGCTAGTTACCAAAGAGAGCTAACGGAGTTAACCTTTCTCGTTTGTTACATATAGTTCACGTGCTACAACCAAACAATACTCTAGTAATTCATTATTCTCTCACAGCGTTAAAGTCCGTATAATATGACATTGGTTGTTGCATGTAAACCACATGAAATTTTACAAGTAAGTCCAATTTTAATACAAACTATTTCATAGCTAAACATTTAGTCATAGGCACCGGTGTATGACGTCATATTTAATTTTTTAAAACATCTCTTGCAATTGAAAATTTGAAAACATGCTGACAACGTTTGTGCCATATGCTATTTTCAGATGAAGAAATATTTTTTTAAAAAAGTTTTGTAAAATTTGAAAACAAATACAGTTTAACCATAAACTTAATTTACAACTAGGTCAATGACAGTTTAATGTCCTCAATGAATGTTACGGTGAGTGTTGCATTTTTACACGTTCTATTCGATAACGTCGAAGTGCTTGATTATTGATTGCGAGTTGTCATTTGGGAAATGATACTCTATAAGGGCTAATGTGTCAACGGTTTCTCTTATCGTGTCAACAAATTTGCAGCTGTTTGCTGGATGCTGAAGACTTTAATGTATTTTGTTCAGCCCAAGACATTTAAAAGATATAATAGGTATTATTTCCTTCCGAACAAGCTTCCACAACGAATGATACGATATGTGTGCTTAAAATCTTAAGATTAAATTTGATATGTCGTCTTATAAATAAACCAAAGTATTTACTCCATTAATGCGCTCTACGTATTTGACAGGATTGGACCGAAGATGAAAAGCTGTACAGGTAAAACCTGCCAATCATCACGCAACACTTTACATTAAATAGCTGTTTGACGCAATTTTTCAGCACACGCATCATGCGCCGGCAGGTCTGGGTCTGTACAGTTTGTTAGGAGCAATGAGTAGAAGAATCAGTTTGGACCCTGATCTGCAGGCGCATTATGATATCGCAGATCAGGATCTGTGTTGTTTGCAGATGTACTAGACTTATAAGCGAGTACATACGGTATTATAAAAGGATAGAAACTGATCAAAAAATTATTATTAGTCAGGTAATGATTTTAGGCACGATTTGTTTCAGAAATTCGATTTTATTTCAATCAGCTATCACTATGATAAAATTTGTCAGGTTTTAATAGTCTTGATTGTATTAGGCCGGAGAACATTACATCACGGTAGTAGTCATTTTAATAATTGAAGGAGAAATATGAAACAAGGAAGAAGTAGCGGGGGATAGTGTTCAAGCTACATTTGTATTCACTGAAAGAACATATAATCTTGTTTTGAAATTGCATACAGAATGAACATCAAAACTGATGAAATAAGGAGGCAGAACTTTAAATTAGGCGTGTTGAGTAGTTTGAGGAGAGCTGCCTAAAATCTTAATAATATAATGGAGAAAATAATTTCATTAAAAGCGAGTTGATGAATGATTACATTTTTCTGGTTGCACGATACTCTTGTGTAGTACATAGGCTAATTTTAAGGTGCGAAGCATTTTGTTTAAAGCATTAGCGTTGTGTATTTAGTTTTCATTTAACTGTGTTGGGAAGTGAATTTTTACTCCTTGTTTAGCTATTTTATAACTTTTCATAATTTCTGAACACGAACCAGGTAAAATTATAAAGTTCTTACCAGGAAAGATTTTGCCAGCCAATAAATTGCAAATAAAGAATTTATCTGATCATTAACAATCTTAATTTTGTAAGAACAGAGAGACTTCAGTTTATTCAGAGTAATGCAAGTCTATGCACACAAATATCCTTTTTAAGCAATGTTTAGACATAATGTTCGGAGCACTTTATCGGTATTTTGTATCGATTTTGCTATCATTGGATGATGTCTACTTGATTCGAAGTAAAACAAAAGAGCTTGGGATGAGTTTGAGCATTATTCAAGGTCCATTAGGTATGACTTAGACAGTGTCACATTTTCACAAGTGTTATCAGAAAAACGTTTGATTTTAGTCTGTTTTTAAGTGCCTGACATCCTATGGGAAAACTTTGTATCAGTGGTTGAAGGGCTTCCTTATTTGTTGCAAACCTTTCAAGTACAATCGGCTGAAAGTAAAGCAATTACAGGGTTTTAAAAGTGACCCAAACAACCAAATTAAATTGCATAAATGTTTGTGTAAGGAATGAAAATAAACATATTATTTGGTCAAATTGGTTCTATCTCTGAGTGAGGAAAATGCATTCTTCTTCTTCTTCTTCTTCTTCTTCTTCTTATTATTATTATTATTATTATTAATATTATTATTGTTATTAAAAGCCGAACGGTGCAAATGTAGCCGTTGCATGGATTGGCGGGGAAAGTGTAAATGATTCTAAACTTTCATGAACTCTACGTAAAACAAAAAACTATTATATTTAACCAAAGTTTAACTCGGTCTCGATATGAAAAGAGTGATCTCGAAAATAATAGATCTGAATTCACTTGTAGTGAAAATATTTAGATAAACCTCTCTAAAATCAATAAATTTTTAGTTAGCTTTCGGAAAATAAATATTCATTTCGTTAAAAGCCGAATCTCAACGTTTACAAACAGCCGATGTGCATTTGTATAGTTTCGTACTATAGCCCGAATATAAGTCATTTACCAAGTGTATTACATGACATACAATAATGCTCTTTACCAGGATTTCAAACTAGTAGAAATATGAAGGGTGCTGTTGTGATTAGAATCCTTTTTTTTTGTCAAACAACAAACAGATCAATATCCCCTTGTTCATTATCTTCTCAAATATTTTGGTCATCTATAGGTATAGAAAAATACGCACAGGAGATAACCAGTTTTAGTCATTATGCGCTTTGCTTGAAATATCATTCTTTGGATATTGCCGCTGTGTTATAACCATTGAAGCAATGTTTGTGTGGTGTTGGTGATTTTCCAATCATTTCTGAGATGACATGTTAAATTTTCAGAATGTAAGATATTGGTCATGATTTTTATCTTGTGTGACATTGTAGCATATACACTTTGACAGTGTTTACTATTTCTCTGTCTTTACTTCCAATCCGATTGGCTTCTTTGTTTTTTTAAAAAATTTATTTTGAACATGACTGAGCTATATCCTGGTTACTGTGGAAGTGTGTGAAAGTTGTTACCACCAAAACAATATATGAATTGCTAATAGCTAGGCATGAGGGGGAAAATTCAGACACAGTTATTCTTTCAGGAATCTATTGGTTTGTAATGTATATAGTTACTAAAACATACAACGAATGAACAAAGTGTTGAAGTTATACGACCAGTGAAGGACTCCGCAATTACAAACAAACTTGGTGACAATTACATACCTAACATAACGGATCACTGATTTGAACAACTTAAAAGGCAAGACCGTTTCATTTTATTTTACAGTTTCGTGTATTACAAATTTACTTAATTATATCAGACCATATGCGTTTTATTATTTATTTCCCATTTTCACTCGGTTTCAAAACCACTCTAGGTGGCCTAAGTGGTTAGAGCGTCCTCCTCGGATGCGGGAGGTCGCTGATTCGAATCCCGGTCGAGTTCTATCAAAGAATAATAAAAATGGTACTAACAGCTGCCTCTCCAGGCTCTCAGCATTAAGAGGTTAGTGTTAAGACTGGTCGGCCTGGTGTCAGGATGATGTGACTGTTTTGGACGTCATGCTACGTGTCTGCGGCATGATGCCGCAGTGCTAGACATCACTATAAACTGCCACACTGCAGACATCGTAGCGATATGACTGACACATTATTAAAGCCACGTTAAAAATCCAAATCCCACACACAAATCACTCAGTCATTCGGTTTCATATTTTCCACTTGAGTTTCCAGGAATTTACCACGAAGAGGTCACAATACCATCAGAGACATACAGAGACTGACATAATTACAAAAGTTAATGGATCTTGTAATTTTTTTATTGAATGGAATATTTTTAATTCTAAATACAACTTGGTTTAAGCGCATTTTATTTATTTATTTGCAGTTGACGACATATTAAATATCATATACACGTACAGATATATCGGAACATTAAAATCAAAATTAAAAAGAAATATTGAGTATTCTGAATATGAAAATAAGTAGACAACAGTTCTTTGCACCACGTACATAATGCTACAAAATCTACATTGAATTGAATTCAACAGTTTTCAGAGAGGTGATCGAAGATGATAGAGAAAATATTGCATGACTTTAATACAGAATCAATACTGTTGGTGTCAAAGGATAATACATATTTGCGTACGCATTTGGATGGAATTAACGTGTGGTCAGAGCTAATTATGATGACGAATATCGTTTTAGAAAATAAAAGTTTTAATATTTTTAATTTCAAAATGAAGAAAGATATATTTATTTGGTTTAAGAAAATGGACAGATTTACAGATTACATTGAAAGCAGCAGCAACCCTGATGGTTAAAACTGTACAAGAAGAAGGGATAACTTGCGTATTTGGTAAAGGCAAAGACACAAATTTTATTCGGTCAAGCTTACAATATACATTAATGATATTGTAAACTTTAAAAGGCCTATTTACAATGATGCAATAATCACAGAGATATAATTAATGGAAAACAAAATCCGATATTAAATAGCACATGGCGACTTGCCATCTGAAATAGCTGTTTTAAATTCAACTAATGAAATGACAATTTTTTTATATCTTAAATCTGAAATTAGTCATACATTTGAAAGCATTACAAATTGTTGAAAATACAAGTTCCAGCTTCAGACTGTCATCATGTAGGCTTGCTGATAGCACCTAACAATAATTTATCAAGCATAAATTGTTCTCTGGGTAATGACTGTAGCTACACGAAGTGAGTGCTTTAATGAGCAAGAAAAAAAAAAAAACAATATTCGAGACACACTTTTGTTAAGATTCAAAAAGTCCCATAGCTTACACAAATGTAAATCATTTGTGCGAACAAACAATGCGACACAAAAGAAAGGAAGATACACGGAATTTAGAAAACCTAAAAGTAGTTATATTTGGCTATTTAGCTTCAAATTATAATCATATAGGCGCCAATAGCTTAACATGCGACTGGGCGATATGGCCTCAAACGGGAAATCATATGTTACATAGGTTTAACATGGGAATGGTATGATAACCTCAAAGGGTTCAATGTTTATAGCCTCAAAAACGGGAAATTAACATTCTGTCGTAGGTTTGAGGTCATATCGCACCCCGCATGGAAAGCTATGAAATCAAAGAATTTGTGGGCTCAAACGGTTTTATAGCCTCAAGCGGAAATTCTAATGCTAAAATATTTATCTACAATCTCCAAAACACATACCTTAACAATCTAAGACATCATATATACTATTTAAACACACATCCCTAATATCCAATCCAGGGAAAATTGTAGGAAGTGTTGATACTCGTACTTTGACACAAACATACAAACATACAACTGTAGGAAGTGTTTATAGACACGCTTATACCCTCTATCTAAAGTGGGCTTCGAGCTAAAGTGATAACCTTTAGGCATTTGAATCAATTTTGTTTAGTAACCCTTAAAAGGGCTGAGATCTGACCTCTGATGACGGGAAAAGGAAAGACCTGGTGGTTCGAACTTGCGTCTGGTCCTCCCCTTGGTGCTGTCAGGATCAATTAGGACAGCCACTACCAGGTCATTCAAACTTAACTTCCAATTTTATAATTCAATATTATTTTCCCATCGATGCTTACTACGTTTCTGAACTAAAATAAAAAGAAAACCATACTGTTCACAAAACCAGCTTTCTATTTTATTATCATTTCTAGAGCACTCACTATCAAAGCAAGTCACTAAATATTCTGAGGGAAATCTGAGACAGCATGGATGAAGAAAATACATATAACTGCAACTGCTACTGCTTATGAAGATCCACCCGATGTTGATCCTCTTTTATACGGTGTAAATGTCATTTGTTGCTGATTGTTTTAGAGTGAAATCAAATTCCTACCAAGCATACTCTCCTGCATAATCGTCGTATGAAATGCCGTGGCTGCTGTTGGTACCACATACTCTCCTGCATAATCGTCGTATGAAATGCCGTGGCTGCTGTTGGTACCTAACTGTCCATTGAAAACAGTGTCAAGTAAAGTCTCAAGTAATTTTTCTTGGCAAAGTTATGTTCAACGGGTCTGGTACATAACGTCTGGCCATCTCGAGTGATTTCTATCTCCGACACGTTGAATTGTTGGAACAAAAACGGATTTTGATCGAAGCCTTCGTTGAGCGCGTCATTACTGACGATGCCAATGAGCAAACGTTTGGGTAGTTGTAATTTGACAAAATCTTGGATCGGAGTCCAGAGGCAATGGAAAAGGATCGTGATCCGATTATATGGTTTGATGTAATTTCACTGTGAAACAAGATAAGAGAGTTTTGGGAAACACATTCAATGAATTGTCACTCCGTTAGGTTAAATAAATTTGGTTCTCACGTAGTTTGGTGATTCTAGTTTCTGATGAGTAACTCGATGTCAAAGGATAATGGTTTTCCAAGTGTTCCAAATGTGGGTTGGTGATGGTGCTGTGACTAGAAGAATAGTGACTGTCGTTGGTCGTACGTCTACCGTTGTGTTACTGTCAGTAGTATATTTCAAAGAAAGATGGGGAAAATATAACCAATACAACTACTGAGTAAAATTGTCCACACGTGTTAGTCTCCTTGAAGCAAGCTCTAATTGGCAATCGCCCTATCCGTTTAGACAATACGCTACAAAGATTTGGCAGAAATAAAGACAATGTGAGTTTGAAACACATTCTCCACACTGCACCTACAGAGGATTCTTTTGTAGTTCTTGAACAGAGAAACTCTGATAAGCAGATGTCGCTCCTGGGTTTAACGGCATGATGTTTACTTCTTTTTATAGTCGATAAATTATGAAGTGGCAATCCAGCAATAAAAGATGGATATCCTTTCTAACGCACCTTCACTCCTTGACGTTTATGCTTGATCGCTTTATGTGTTTTTTTTATAGAGAATTCTTTGGATATCGCACACATCGTCTTCGGTTTTGGTCACTCGTTGTAACCCAAGCAAAGAAAAAAATGTTCTTTTTACACTTCTTCGTTCATGTTTTCAAATGTATAGAATGGAGGATCACCTCCATATACTTGCCCAGTAACAAAAACAATTTCAGTTGCCGAGTTCGGTACATGACCTTTGTCAAAAATGCGTTTCAGTTTTCCAATGAGAATCCAGTCTTCCGGTCTTAAACAGTACTTCTTTCATTTGGTAGTAGGTGACATTCCAAACATTCAGTTAAGCACCATCACTTCGTTGTCAGGGGTCGATTCTTTAGGTGCGCATCCGATGATTCAGTTGGTTGTTTTGACAAGATGTGGTAGCACATCGATGTTGTTGAGAGTATGTTGATGTGTAAAATGTTTCGACATACAATCTTTAAATGTTCTTTGAAAACGTTCCACGACATTAGCTTTATTTTCAGGATTTTCAGTGGTGAAAAATGAATTTTTCTTTTTCAATTCTTTTTTTAAATCTTGTTAAAAAATTCCGTGTCTTTGTTTGCCATCGTAGAAGATGATTTTGAAAACACGTCGATGACACAAAACAAACATTTGTAACCACGAGTGTACACTAACAAATGAGAGACATCAGCAAAATGTGCTTACCATTGAAGATCGATACAACTTTTGTCTGACTTCTTGAAAATTCCCATCGAATGGGTTTGTATAATGTGGATTGCTTTTTGTAACTATTGTCCCACATCTGGCAAAGGTACACTTTTAAGTATGTTTTTAGCGGTACGATAAAAGTTTTAAATTCCCCGTAACCAGCAGTATGAGCAGGATTGTAGTAAATGCTAGCTAAAATTGTCTCCAACTGATAGGGTTAGCTTATTGCTGCTCTTCAATAAGTGACCCACTGCTTGATACTAATCACAGAGTCGTGTGGGATTGGTTTGAATTAGGTCTGATGTAACCGATAAGCAATAGAAGTAGGAGCCAGCGGTGGGATCATGACGTTTTTCTTGGTTTTTGGTTCGCTTATGTCGTCCCTTATTTATTTTGCCCTCTGCTGAAGAAAGTGTCGATATAATCTTTCATAATGCTTTTATTTATTCTTGTCTTGCAGAAGGGAATTTTGTCAACAAGGAAGATGCATTCTTATTTGGTATTGGACCAGACAGAGTTTGAAACACTTTTCATGTGCCTTCTTCTTCTTTTGTCCCCGTGTCTATGTCTATCCTAATGACTTTTGGTTTGTTTTTCATGATAGTCTTGATATCTCTCACAGTTATGTCCTCTAAAACTTTGACCGCTTGAAGACGTTGCCATACTTGACCGATGTCATTGGTTTGTTTCTGAAAAATCGGTTTGATTCATCAACGATTGTAATTTTTGTTGCAAGGGTGACATATAGGTGATCATAGGATTCAGAGTTCCGTTTTGACGGAATTAAAGAAAATCCAGGGATCTATGTAACAAAGGACCAGCCATTCTTAACAACGGCTCTATCTACATGGGTATTTTCTTTTTCATCATTTGGCGAAGAACATTCAGATGTTTGCCTAATCGTTGTTTCTATTTCTTGGACAAAGGTGCCTGTCCTTTCAAAATATCGTTCAACCCACATTATCAATGATTTCTTTGGGTGATTTTTAAATGGTTTGCTTTTGCACCGAAAGATTAAATTTTGTAAGTACTGACTAAAAATAATCCCAAAGTTTAGCTAAACGAGGATAGAATACCTTTCTTTTCCTTTCTTGGAGGAAGGTTGTGTCTCGGAACGACAAGGAAATGTGTGGTCTTGTGAACTTCTTGGTGACATGCTTTGTTTCAGGAGCTAAATCACTGAAGGGAATCGTTTAACACTTCATTTTATACTGGAATTCGTCTCCAATGATTGTCAACACGTCGCATCATCTTCACTATGGGAAGCACTTGACGATTACGTCTTTTCAACGGACTAAATCGTAACAGTTCTTCTTTGGATAAATCCAGTAAACGTTGTAACACACTTGTTCAGTGTTTAACTGCAGCAGTAATTGCTAACGAATAAGACGTCGTCGCTGCAGTCGGAGAAGTAGAAGTTACTTTAGAAATGGGTTTCAATTTTTTTTCATCAAGCAAGGAGTCATGGTTGTAAAATCAGGATTGGCGGGCATCATCGTGAAAGGCGAAGTGACAGGAGACACTGTGACCTAGCGGCAAAGTTTTCTAATGCACGTACACGTCCCAGCGGCAGTACTTTAATCTTTGTTTCTTCTTCGGACTTTTCATCTTGGGGCTTTCTTTGATTCTTGTGTTAAGTTGCGGCACAACTTCTTTTCGTTTGGGCATGCTTTTCGAGGATTTTGCTTCTTTGTTTGTTTTGGCTTCGGCTCTAGGATCCTATTTTAAAAGTAACGAATAATAATAAGCATTACCATATAATATGCACTGAGATGATGCAATGTACTTTACTTGGTTGACATAAATGCTGTGTACTTTAAATAATAATTTTATTACGATGATGTCCTTTTCGTTCATTTTCTTCTTTGTCTTATCCTAACATCTAATCGAAGATGTCGAGATGTGCTTGACTGGAGCTAGACATGATCCCATCGTCTTCACGAGGAATACCTTCCCCATGACTTTCTTGAAGTAATGTGTAAGTCGATTGCCACTCTTTATAATACTACGGGATACGTTGGGGTGAAAGATCAAACAAGTGTGATTTGTGTTCGATGAAACGTTTGGAAAATTCGGTTTTGCAGAGCCTTTCAATCAACATGTTAATGAGGTGGCGAGGATATAATGCCACCCAACTTTAACTATCTAACTTTTTCGTTACTCTCTTTGCGAACAGAGGATGAGGATGAAGCCATAACCCTGGTGTTGAGTATTCTGATTCTTGAACTGGTTCCAAGTTAACTTCTGTTCTTCGATTAGTAACACACAGTGTCTTTGGCCTATTCAGCCTCTTCTTGTATCCAAGCATTAAAGATAAGACTTTTACAGGCACTTACACCTTTTCAGTGGTAAAGTGTCTGGTATAAAGAACTATCTATACGCACGTCTTGGTAGGTATGAAGCGTGGATAAAGTTCCACAAGTGTCTTCTTCACACGCACGGAGATGCATCACTTGTGTTCATCACTATTCTCAACACTTTTAACACAATTTGTCTTTCGTGCACAGATAAAGTTTTGATGTTCATATCTTTGCTATATATACTGAACACGCGTAGTTCTTATCTGCAGGAAACGAAATACGAGAAAAGTATTAACGAAAACACACACTACACGTCATCCAAAATTCAACAGTATTGTAGGTGGAAACAGTTGTTATAAAAGTGTTTCATAATCCTCCTCTTCCGTATACTGGCATTAACTTCCTTTCACCGAATTTGTTACATCACTGAAGACAAAAGTGTGATATGATAAGATTTATATCCTCGTTGCATTTTGTGTCTATAATTGTCCTTCCCAATATTTAGTCTTCCTATACCGTTAAAATAACATTAGTTTAAACATCGAGAGATAATTTTTACTTTGCGTTTAACTTGTAACTTGACAAACTCTTTGTAAATGCATTCTCGCAGCTCCAAAGTCAGATTCTGAATGTGAACTTCTAAACTAGCCATTCAAAGGAATGTCTTTTTCTTTTTGGTGAAATATTCACACGTCTGTCAAATGGAATTTGGTGAAGCCTGAGTTTCGTTTTGAGGCAATACTATTATAAATGTTGTTTGTATTCCTACAAGAATTTAATCTATTCTGGACTATGGAATTCTGCGCACGCCAAATTGTTGTCAGAATTCGTAACATCCAAAATCTTATCGAGGTATGAATGCCCGACCATTTGAAGATCTTTACACTAAATTCAGCTGTTTTTATAGGATTCAGATACCAGTGGCTAAAACGTCTATGTTGTAAATAATGTTGGTTTTGTTTTGTGTTTCCCTTGAATCTATACTAGTTCTTTGTAAATGGGTTCTCGCAGCTCAGGAGGCAAACTCCGAATTCTGTCTTCTAAAGTATCCGACAGTAAGTCTCTATTTTGGATCTTCCAAAGGAAGGTAATGACAGCAGAGACCAACTGGCATGTTCAAGGTAAGCTATATCTTTATTGTCAACTCTTGACGTGTCACGTCTTGTAAACGATTTTTGTAATCCTTGTAGTCTTTAATAGATGATCAATGTTTGGCCGTTTTAAAACTTTCAAAGTAATCAACACTCTTATAACCATCATGTACCACTAATTTACAAATCCAGATCGTAAAGGATATAACTGCTCTTTGCGTTTTGCATTAATCTTTACGACCTGAAGAGGCAAACTACTAATGTTCTCTTCTAAAGTATCCATGAGAATAAAAATCATGACCGACCAAATGAAATTAGTGACAACACGGAGACCATCTGGCATGTTCTAGGTAAGACGAGTCTTTAAACTCACTATCGTGGAAATTCACATCACAACTGAAATACTGTGCTTGCTCTCCTTGTCCCGCTAGCTAACAATTTAGTACTGGGTATTCCATCCAGATCTTCGGGCCATTGTTTGACTTGTGTCGACTTTCAAAGTCACAGTAGCCAGGCAAGGCCACAGAAAACGTGTATTATCCTTTGTTTTATACAGATGGATGAGCTCATTGAATCCAAGATAGTAAAACACTCGTGTTTATTATCGAACCTGGAGTGTGTAGTGGGCCCCTCTCTTGGTTTCTTTGTTGAATTATTCAAAAGTTTAGGTCGCCGTTTGTATTCACAATGAAGTGTTAGTCTTGAAACGTTTCTCTATACTGGTCTGTACGGCAAAGTGTTGTGGTCTGGAAGTCGCACTCATTTCTAGTACAAAATCTGATAAACGTTTTCTAATGTTGGTTTTGTAAACGTATAATATTGTGTGGATCCAATATCTTGTCAGGACTGTAAAACATCTTTCAGGACATCAATATTGACAACTTGATTCGAGAGTAACTGAGTGTCAACCCTTTGACTTTGCACTTGCTATGAATTTCTCACTCTCAGTCAGTGTATTGTTATCCGTAACTTTTGTTGCCGCTGCTAGGAAATCTTACAATAGTGTCAATTACATATTTCACCACACGTAAGTCATAAAGGAAGCATCCTTGGCATTACGACAGGATGGTACAAATGAGTTGGGAATAAGATTTCCCAACTGATAAAACCTTCGTTTTAACGAATGCTTTCCACGTCAATGAGTTCTGTCACCATTTTACGGATACAAGGTTACAAGGAAAACACATCTATGCATTTGATTCCTTCTCCTTGAGATTCATCCCCGTCGAACAGGACGTGAGTTGCACATTTGTTCATCCTCCAACCTGTCGAGTGAATTCAAAGGTTCGATGTCTACCACGTCGTAACTATCGGTAATGCTTCTAAATTTCGGATCGCTTTGGAAACGTCGCTTGTAATCGTGCTCACACATTTCTATCACTCGGTATGCTTTACTTTCTAACCTCAGCCGTTTTTGGTTTGTTCGCTCGTACAACTATTACATGGTAGACTCTGAGAAAAGACTTTCCAGGTTTAGCCGAGGAAAACACGCAGGGCATCCGTGAAATAAACATCCCTGGAATTCGTACACCGTCTGTGGTTTTTCTAAATCCCAGACATCCACAGAAATACTTCTAATGTTCTTTTCTCCACCGTTTCCTGCATGTTGTATCCATTTTACTTCACTTTCACACAAGTAATGCAGCCAGCACAAAGCTTTGGCTGAGTATCGACGACTAACCGAGAGATAGGATTGAGGGGGTATGATAGCCAATACAGTCTTCCGCCTCCCCACCCGTAACCGGACGTCATGGATGCACCCTCGCTCTAAGCACTGGCATCTCATCGACTACGTCATTGTCGGGAAGAGGGACAGGCAGGATGTGCGTGTGACCAAGTCCTTGTGCGGCGCCGACTGCTGGACAGACCACCGCCTCATCATCACCAAGCTTAACAACCACATTCAGCCCAAGAGACGTCCACAGGGAAAGAAGGCTCCTAAACGACTAAACATCACCAAGCTGAAATGCACCAGTACCAAACAGTCTCTTGCGGATGCCCTGGAAGAACGTCTGAAATCTACCCCTCTGGACAATCAGAATGTGGAAACCGACTGGACGGCATTCAGAGAGACGGTTTACAGCACAGCCTCGGAAATCCTAGGACCCTCAAGCAGAAAGCACCAAGACTGGTTTGATGAGAACTGCGACGAGGCCAAGCAGTTGCTGGATGAAAAACACCGCCTCCATCAAACCTACCTCAACAACCCCAAGTCCACCTCCAGGAAAGATGCGTACAACAATATACGCAGAAATGTACAGCAGAAACACCGCCAGATGCGAGATACATGGCTGAGCAACAAAGCTGATGAGATCCAGTGCTATGCAGACAGCCATGACATGAAGAACTTCTACAACGCCCTGAAAGAGGTGTATGGACCTACATCCTCTGGATCATCTCCCCTTCTCAGCACAGACGGGAACACACTAATTACTGACAAAGAGAAGATTCTTGAACGTTGGGCTGAACACTTCGACAGCGTCCTGAATCGCCCTTCATCCATCAACGATGAAGCACTGGATGAGCCTCCAACCTTTCTCGAGACACAGAAAGCGATACGTCTGCTCTCCAGTGGCAAAGCCCCTGGTTCAGATTCCATCCCAGCTGAAGTGTACAAGGAAGGGGGCACAGCCCTGATAGAAAGGCTCCACCAACTGTTTTTACTGATGTGGCAGCAAGAGACGATCCCCCAGGAATTCAAAGACGCTTCCATAATCCACCTGTATAAGCGCAAAGGGAACCGCCAGGCCTGCACAACCACCGGGGTATATCCTTGCTCTCAATCGCAGGAAAGATACTCGCCAGAATCCTACTGAACCGCCTCACTACGCACCTTGACCAGGGACTCCTACCAGAAAGCCAGTGTGGATTCCGGAAAAAACGTGGGACCATCGACATGGTGTTTGCTGCGAGGCAGCTACAAGAGAAATGTCAGGGCAAAACGCAGACCTTTTCTCCATCTATGTCGACTTGACAAAGGCCTTTGATACTGTCAGCAGAGAAGGCTTGTGGAAGGTAATGGCCAAATACGGATGCCCGGGAAAATTTATATCCATGGTGCAGCATTTCCACGACGGCATGCAGGCACGAGTCTAGGACAATGGACAGACATCTGAGCTATTCCCAGTAACCAATGGCGTCAAGCAGGGTTGTGTTCTGGCACCGACATTATTCAGTCTATTGTTCTCCGCCATGCTGACTAATGCTTTCAGAAATGGAGATGTTGGAGTCGGCATCAGGTACCGTACAGATGGAAAATTATTCAACCCCAGGAGGCTTCAAGTGAAAACCAAGGTTATGACAGACACCATCAGGGATTTCCTATTTGCTGATGACTGCGCCCTCAACGCTGGCTCAGAAGCCGACCTGCAACGCAGCGTTGGCAAGTTCTCCAGCTCCTGCACAAGCTTCGGTCTCACCATCAGTACCAAAAAGACTGAAGTCCTGCACCAGCAGGCCCCTGGAAAGCCCTATGTTGAGCCCAACATCACCGTCAACGGCCAAAAACTCAACGTAGTGAACCGCTTCACCTACCTTGGCAGCACACTGTCACAGAGCGTAACTATTGACGACGAGGTGAACCACCGCATTGCCAGAGCCAGCGCATCTTTCGGCAGACTGTATACCAACGTCTGGAATAGAAGAGGCATCAGCATCCAGACCAAACTAATGGTCTACAGGGCAGTTGTGCTCCCCACACAACTTTACGCATGCGAAACGTGGAAGGTGTACCAACGCCACGCCAGGAAGCTGAACCACTTTCATACAACAAGTCTCAGGGAAATCCAGAACATCAAGTGGCAGGACAAGATTCCAGACACTGAGGTACTCACCCAAGCTATCTCCCCAGCATCCACACCCTCATGATGCAGTCTCAGCTACGCTGGGCGGGACACGTTGTACGCATGCCAGACCACTGGCTGTCTAAAAGACTCTTCTATGGCGAGCTACAGTAAGGACAGTGATCCCACGGAGGTCAGAAGAAACGCTTCAAAGACAATCTGAAAGGTGCATTGAAAGCGTTCAACATAAAACCTGATTTCTGGGAGCAAGCAGCCAGCGATCAAGTCACATGGTGTTCCTCCGTGCACAAAGGCTCCAAGTTGTGTGAATGTAGCAGGACAGCAGCAGTGGAACTGAAGAGGCAAGGCAGAAAAGCGTGTGCCATCAACCCTCCTCGAGATGTCTCACTCATCCCTTGTCCTTTATGCAAGCGAACCTTCCGTGCAAGGATTGGCCTTATCAGCCACCTGCGCACGCACAGAACAGAACCAGCCCCTACAACCCTCGGATGACTAGAGTGGTCCTCGTCGACTCGACGGACGAACGAAGATTTAGATACAAATTGTAACATTAGCATTCCCATTTGAGCTTATAAAATCGTTTGTGCCCATAAATTCTAAAGACGTCATTACTTTGCATGCGGAGAGTGATAGGGCCTAAAAACCTACGACGTAATGTTAATTTATTGTTTAAGCTATAAACTTACATATTTGAGACTATAAACGTTCAGGGCATAATACGATCCCCATGTTAATAGTATGGACTACTTTAAGACAGGATTTCTCTTTTGATGACATATGGGCCCTCGCAAGTGAACCTATGGGCACCTATATAATTATAATTTGAGACAGAATTGGCCACACGAAGCTACTACAAATAAACCACAGAAAGGTTAACTGAGCAATACGTTTTAAAAAAATTCTTCATCTTGGTTAAGAAAGAGTGAATAAATACATATTATTTACATTGTATATAGAAGAGAAGAGAAGAGATGAGATGAAATGAGAGAAAGAGAGAGAGAGAGAGAGAGAGAGAGAGAGAGAGAGAGAGAGAGAGAGAGAGGGGGGTGGGTGGGTGTGTGTTGTTGTTACCAGATTGTCTCTATACAGTATCATTAATAAAAAATGGAGCGAAAAATTTCAATGGTAGGAGGCTTCGCATGTATAAATAAACCGTTTTGTTAAACTTAATATGAAATGAACTAATTGCTTGCCAGTTTGCACATATCCATGTACACACAAATGCAAACACAAGTTAAATAAGTTGATATTTATCTATATTATTTTCTTAGAAAACATCATGGAGATTTTCGATAGAAATCTTGTACATATATGCATACCCAAATAAATGAAGCACATTCTCTTCCTTAATAGCACATCGATGTGGAAAGTGTTTTAAATTTGTATAAACATTTGTCGGTTTCTACAATATGCACATGAAACGTTTCTTAGTTTTATCTTCAGAGTACATTTCAGTGTAGTTTGCGTAAACTTCCATTTCAAATGACTGGTTTTGAATTTTCTTTCCATCCTTCATTCTGGGGATACTTATGCGGATTCATTTTTGGTCTACTTAATATTTATAAAGAATAATACATGCTTTAATACCTTTCATATTTATAAAGAAGAAGACATGCACTTACACATTTAATATTTATAAAGAAGATGACATGCTTTTACAACTTTATATATATATATATATATATATATATAGTATATATATATATATATATATATATATATATATATATATATATATATATATATAATGTAATTGCTATGCATCGTTTCCTAGATGAAGGGTGTGTTTTATGTAGGTAATGCGTATAATATACTTGTCTACGACGCGTCTTCCATCGTTTTAGCAAGTGAATTTTGCTCCCCGCATTATGTACTGGGTCATGTTGACTCGCGATGTTTTGACGCCATGTGATAAACAGATTCGGTATGTACTGTAACCTTGTGTGATCATTTTGTGCATATTTTACATGTTAGTCATAACAGTATAATGAAATTACCTTGTATCATGTATTTAATTCAACCAGGACATTGTCAATTTATTCCATAATTCCAATGTTTTGTTGTGCATTAGCTGCCATTACATACTAATCCGCCATTTGCACTCTTTTGGTCAGCGGCCGCTATGCAATCTGATAAGCTTTTGGTCACATGACCTTTATCTTTAAATGCACCACGGAAGTGTACTGATGAGCTTCACTGTTATCTTGTCCTGTGTTTGGAGCAGACGGAAGTAAGGCATCGGGTTACAGTGTATTCATTTGATATATTCTACAATATCTTCAGCTATGTTGGACAAATATAGTCAGGTTGCAATGATTAGTTCCAAAAGTAATTTGATATTGTTAACTGACATTACGGGGAAATCCAGAATTTATGTATTATTCATGAGGTGACGTCTGCTACCTTATTTGTTGATATGATTTATGAATTATCACCGCGATTAACCTAAGTGAAGGCGAGAGATCATGACGGTTTAGATAGTTCTGGGAAACATACAACTTGTTCCTTCAGGAACTGATATATTAGTATATTACTTCAGTAGTATTAAATCGCCACTTCACGGTCACTCGACACCTTCGTTAGAGGGTTAACTAGCGTTGCGCCTACGCCTTACGATATTTAGCACCTTCAGCTCCAACATTTTTTTTGGAGGGAGGGAGAGAGAAATAAAAATATTATTTTTTCCGTATTTAAAAAGTATATTAATATTATCAAACATTCATTGGTAGGATCTAGGGGTAGCACTTTCCGCCCTGTTTTGTTTATATTTGTATTTCTCCATAATAACCTTTTGAAACTTTGATTTCTGTCGTAAGATTGGGAGTCACCGTATTCTAAGATGAGAATAAATTACTGTGTCGATAAGCGGGTGTGCCTGCTGTGTCCAAATAATTGTACCATCGACTTTATAGCATCATTTGTTAGGTGATGTGCGCATGGTCGAGAGTTCCTTTTGGGCTTTCTGCGTGCAGACAAGATCACTGCTGTAACCCGCTGACCTTGGCTGAAACCTCCGTCAAGTCAGTATATATATATATATATATATATATATATATATATATATATATATATATATATATATATATATATATATATATATATATATATATATATATTATAATTCCTATTTCTCTCCAATATCAATATATCAACATTTGCTTTTTGTGTATAATTTTATCGTTGTTCCAGATTGATTGCTCCTGTGTCAGTGATATAGTTTCCTTTTAGTTGAAAAGGCACAATACTTCTAGTATCTGTTAAAACTATTTATATTAATGCCATGAATTCTAAGTGTCGGCCTATTTCCCTTAAAGAAAACAAATTATTTCCTACTAATTTAATTGTCTCCAGTTCAGATAGTTTCCAAATTTCACCATTTTCATTCCTGAAACTTTCTATATACCCAACTGATTTTCAGTGCGTGAATAAACATAACTATATAACACACTGGTAACCAACCCTTACTGCAAGTATTTACGACAATTTTTCTATATACGCTATCCGGTTGCTAGGCTCATATAATTGATTTTGTTCTCTTCATCTTCTCCACTGTGGAATGTGGTAGAACCAGCATTGGTTTTATCAATTTATGTATGGGAATTCTTTTACTACTGTTATTCTACCAATTAAAGATAAATTTCTCCATTTCCATTTCTCAAGACTTGCATAGAATTATTTGATCTTTGGAAATATTTTCAGTTTATGAAGTGAATTTAAGTTTGTGTGTAGATTTGATTTATCCCTAAAGTTTTGGCACTCTAAAAAGTCCAGTTATATGGTTTACTAAAAATAATAGTTGAAATGTGTATTCCACCTCAAAGAACCTTTTCCCTAATTCTACACATATTTTGTTGCTTAATGCAAGTCCCGAAAAGCTCCTTACGCATCAAAGATATTTGCTACTGTATTAAAACTTAATTCTGAACAATCAGTTATTATTGAATCTTCGTCCGCAAACAATGTTTGCAAACAGTGTTTGCTGAACTTCCCTTCATGTGGCTTATAACCTACAATCTATGCCTATTTTTTCGTCTCATGATATAGAAATTGATTGATTATATAAATTGATAAGGTAAATAGTGCCCGACTTTGTCTTACCTCACTTTGTGAAGGACGCGATTCCGATAAGAAACCAGTATTTAATACACAGGCTCAAGCATTGCTATAAAATAGACGGATCCAGTTGAGGAAAACGTACCTCCGATTAAGATAAACAAGAGTTCTGTGCATTGAAAGAATAATGCAAGCTGTCAAAAGCTTTACCAAAATCAGCAAAAAAGATTAGAGCCGGAGAATCTGTTTTTATGCATGTTCGATAACATCCAAAAGCAGCCGAATATTTTGCCTGAAATGTCCCTTCTTAATAACACGTGTCCGGCTTTCATGAATAATCGTGTAGAGAATGTAATTTTTTCTGCTTGCAATAGTTTTATTGGCATTTTAATAGTCTGTATCCAGTAAACTGATTGATTTCCAATTGGATAAGTCTAGCAAATCTTTTTCTCGCTTTATGGAACGTGAAGTTAAAGGCAGATATAAAATAATTATTTATGTCGTGATAAATATTTTGTAAAACTCAAAACTAAAGACATTCGGCTCTGTACTTCTGCTGTTATGCATACATTTTAATTTTAACGTTTAAACGTTGTAATTCATTCTAAGAGTGACAAGAGACCTTCGCACAATTCTTTTCCAGCGACATTGAGTTTAGTTTAGTATGTTGATGGAAAGAACTCATGGTTGTTTGATAGACCTATTTATTGTGATAGAGATTTTCGTAGTACTTCTTTTCTATTCTCAAATAGTTATTTTCATCATATATTTGCTTTCCTCCAATATTTTCACTTTTATTTCAATATTCCGTTTCTCAGCGAGATATTTACTGTTTTTCTCTCGCCCTCTATCCATAGAACTTCCAACCTAAGAATATCCATTTTGTTTGCTCCTCATATATGCCTTTGTCACTTGGTTATTTTATGTAGCTTCCTTTTTATACCGACATAGAAAAGAGCGGTGTTCCAAAGGTTGATGAACGATCTATGAAAGTAGGATCAGATTTTTCTAAGGACAAGAATGAAGACCAAGTGTGTACAAATTATGTGGAGAAGAATTATGATGATGATTCTACTACCAAACAAACAATGCAATTATACCTGCCACACACACTCAGACGTTTAGAAGACATAGGGCCATTTTAAAAATAAAATTCTCATAGAAAACAAAAATGTATATTGATACTAATGCTTGCACGAAATGATTGAAGTTTACCAACTGCACAAGTTTACCAGTCTCTTTTTCTACTGGATGCTTTGTTTGCACCTTAGTCCAGCAATTCTTTCTAATTTATGAAAAAAAATCACCTAGTATTGCTCGTCTTTTAATTTTTGAAGTTTTGAATTTATAAAGTTATCGTTCAGAGGTGCGAGATAATAATACACACAAAATTTGTGTGGTCTAGTAATTGTTTTTAATTTTAATTTTGCAAAACTCCATCATCTCTAGCTGCCTTAATAAGTTTTTAAAACCTCGAGTGCAATTAACGGTATAATGCCTTTTAAGGGTTGTATAAACACTGCTATTTGGTTATTAGATTAGTCCATTTTCTTACAAAAGTCTTCTGTAATAATGTCACCTGTTTCCAAACCGGGATGTCGCATTGTTTGATCCAGTACCTCGTTAGAATGCAGTAGACGATCCATATTTACGTAACCTAACATGTCACTTTCACACCTAAACATTACGTTGTTGCAATATTCATGTGAAAGAAGGTTTACTGGATGCAGAAATTCCCATATTTACTCTAATATATATATACACACAATCATCTATAGAGTAATTTCAAAGTTGTTAATGCAGTAAATTGTTAAAATAATATTTGTGTGTGTGTGTGTGTGTATATATATATATATATATGTATGTATGTATGTATGTATGTATGTATAATAGTTAATAAATATTGTATAAAACTGGTAATACATCGTGTAGAAAATGGTTACAATAAACATACTTTCTTTGTTTCCTTTGCACTTGACAAAACCTGTTTATGTATTATCAACAAGTCAAGTAGATCACCGTCTAAATAATGTACTTTTCTTAAAAGCAATTTGCAAGGTTTTCTCAATAATTTAAAGCGGATAAATATCTTCATATTGAGATCAGATCTATGTCACAATTTGCTGTTCAGATCTGATTTTGTTATTGATAAATTCTATCCTTGTTTTGGTCGATTCAATGCATATTTTCCTTGTTAATTAAAAGAGATCTTCGATTTGCATTACAAATTTAATTTGTTTAAAAAGACTCATTTTCCCTCTTTAAAGTCGTTAATTTATTCCTTCTTCATGCACTTCCGTGTTACCACCAGCGCCAGTTCTAATTATTTAGGTGTTAAAATCGCATTGAGTCGTGTGGAAACCAGTATGCTTTCTAAAGCATTCCACGAGATCCTTTCTAATGTTTGATATAAAAAGTAGAAACGTTAATACAAATAAATATGTATAGGATGAAATCGTTCTAGATCTGGTAAAATGTTTCAACCGCCGGTAATACACAAAGTGGCCATATCAAGTGTACGAAGCAGCTATTAAAATTCAGTAGTTAATTACTTGCAAACGGATATAAAGAGACATTTAATTCGAAAGCCTTTCAGCTACACATTTTATACCCGTTACGTGTTTCCAGAGCCAGATGCAAATCACACACACACACACACACACACACACACACACACACACACACACTTATTCAAATACCGTCTCTTATCTCAATGATGAAATTATACAGACGCTGAGTACAACGAATTGTGCTAAATAAATCCGATGCGCTATCTACTTAAAAAATTTCTCGCTCCGCAAAAGCTGCAATACCAGCCTGTTATCATGATGGCTTGCAAATGTAAATAAGAAAGTATACGAATTTATCTTAAAACACGTTATATTTAACGTTTAAAAAGTGCCATGTGCAAAAAATATTTTGAAAGTGTTCATTAAATGTTGATTCCCATATTCATCTGCCACACAAACGAAGAATATGGATTCTTTTGTAAAATAAAATATATTTAAAAATTAAAAATAAAAAATAAAAATAAATTAAATGAAATATAAAGCAATGTTTGGCTTACAATTGGAGAAACATACAACAGGCATGTCTATTCACTTCTAAAGACAAAAAAACTTGTAATGAAAGGCAATACTAGACTCGAAATTATATTCCATTTTCTATCACAAGTCATTTTAAACTTTGCAATTTTAATGCCAGGAATTTCTATATGATGTTGTGCAAAAATCATTTTTACAGGCTTACAAAGGAAACAGAATTTCAATAAAGTTCACCATCTTTCATTTACTATTCGGTAACTAAAATATCATACTGAGAGAGGTTGAGTAAAAGATGGATAATTTAGTGTAGCATTATCATCAAAAGAAAGCAGATAAAAGTCCAATACATTGAGAAAAGTATTACCGTTAATGTAATTTGGGAAAAAATAACGCAAACACTGTGTAATGTGACATTTGGATTAATGCGTCTGACATTAATACAATCACATTGGGAATTTTGTTTCACATAAGCTAATGTGTTTATTAAACGAATTTGTTTTTAAAGCAACTCTTATCGCAGTCTTGCAGGATGGTCATTGATCTGCTATATTTGAATCGGTGGCTTACTTTATGTTTTGCGATTATCTTTTTTTTTTATTCTAATTAACCTAATTACCAGTTTAAGATAATTCACTACTTACTACACTGATATTATGATGAGTGTGTTTGTAAGGCGATATGTATTCGTTTGTCTCTTTGGATTCTAAATGTTCATAATTTCTTGACGCTAAAACTCAGTCTCAGTAAAACCACATAACAAAGCGAGTTAGTGCTGATACTGTAAAAACCATTGCCCATTAACACGATTTATGAATTCAGTGTGTTATAACAAATGTATAGAGTTATTGTTATAACAAAATTAAATCGGATGAGACTGGATCTAGAGATCAAACGATGATGCGTAACAAAAGTACACGAATGAAATATTTTAATTTGTAATGCAAATTGTTAACAATTGAATCTCTGTTACCGTAGCTTACATCCTTATTTCCATTTATCAAAAACTAAACTGAACTGAAACCTCTACACTACACTACACTACACTACACTACACTACACATACAAATAATTTTCATCAACAGATATGAAAAAAATGGTATTGTTCCCCATCGCGTATGATTAAAGCTTAATGTATCAGCAAACGATCACAAATAGTATCGTTGGTCAACGTTTATGATCATTGCTTGTCCATTATCAAAAGAATTATAAACATATAGAATCAATGAATGGATTTAACAACAAATATGGTTAATGTATGGACTTATCGACAAATATAATCAATGAATAGGATTTATCAAAAATATGTAAAGGTGTGGATTTATCAAGAAATAAGGTCGACGAATTGATTATCAAAACATATGTATGGATTTATCAGAAAATATAAAATGGTATGGATTTATCAGCAAGCTTGTAAATGTATGGGTGTGTCAACAAATATGTAAATGTATGGATTTATCAGAAAATATGTAAACGTATGGATTTCTCAGCAAATATGTCAAATGTATGGATTTATTAGCAAATGTGTAAACGTATGGAGTTATCAGCAAATACGTAAATGTATGGATTTATCAGGAAATATGTAAATGTATGGATTTATCAGGAAATATGTAAATGTATGGATTTATCAGGAAATGCATAAATGTATGGATTTATCAGGAAATATGTAAATGTATGGATTTATCAGGAAATATGTAAATGTGTGGATTTATCAGGAAATATGTAAATGTATGGATTTTTCAGGAAATATGTAAATGTATGGATTTATCTGCAAATACGTAAATGTATGGATTTTTCAGGAAATTTGTATATATATGGATTATCAGGAAATATGTAAATGTATGGATTTCTTAGCAAATGTGTAAATGTATGGAATTACCATCAAATATGTCAAATGTATGGATTTATCAACAAATATAATAAATACTCGGATTTATCAACAAATATGTCAATGAGTGGATTATCAGCAAATATGTCAATGTGTAGATTTATCAACAAATATTTCAATGTGTGGATTATCAACAATAATATGATAAATACTCGGATTTATCAACAAATATGTCAATGTGTGGATTATCAACAAATATGTCAATGAGTAGATTTATCAACAAATATAATATCAATGTGCTGATTTATCGACAAATATGTTAGTCTATGAATTTATCAACACATATTTATAGATGTATCATTAAATATGTCATTGTATAGATTTATAAACATATATGTCAATGTATGGATTTATCAACAAATGTCAACGTTTGGATAAATCAATAAGTATGTCAAGTATGGACTGATGAACAAATATGCCAATGTATGGCCCTATCAACAAATATGGTAAATTCATGGACTTATCAGTATATATGATCAATGTATTGTTCATCAAGTGTGATGGTACATTATATTGTCATTAGATTGTCATACATAGAATGACACTGAATCGTAGGTTGGATTTCTTCAACAGATAATATCTCGTTATCTTGTGATATCCCGACAAAGATTGTGAATACTTCCGATCTACTACCCACAAAAACGGTTGAAGAATGTATAGTCTCCTTCTATCGGCCTACTGAAGGATTCCTCGGGAAATTCCCTACCTGGTAGACGTGTTAGTCCAGAACCTTTGCACCCTCACAATGAATTGACCAGTTTCCATCCTCGAACAAACATCAATATTAACCCATGTATCCGGGTAAAACGACCCCACGAAGTTCGACCACTCCCTAAAAACGTTTAATGATGGTGAGTGAACATAGATCAGTATTACGAAATCAGCAAGGCTAAATCCATACACTCTTTGTAATGCTATGCGCGGCAACAAAACCTATCTACATTTACGTTCATATATAACACAAAGGTATTTCGTGCACTCAATTTTGTGACAACTGTCTTAAGATAATTTCTTATTTTTGTGTGGTTGATAGATGTATTGATCTAGAACAGCTAGCCACAAACATCCGCCCTAAATACAAGTTCGCATAGTTCCGATACGTCTATAACCTAATATTATCTCATGACATAAAGCCGGAAGGAAGGTCATCATCTCCGGACTGGTACAAGAGGGTATCTCTTGTTACGATTATAAGGTCATAAAGTAGCAGAAGAAAGAAAAACCAACAAGTTTGTTAAAAGTTAAATAATTTCATGAACGTTATAAAATAATAATTGAAGAGGAACTTACAGTATATAAACTAAATCCAAAATAATTCTATTAAGTTATATTCAAGTTTAAAATCATCGAAGGTTCCGAATAAATTTGAGGTCCTTGCAAACTCTGGTCTGAAAAGAGTCCTGATTAAATGGCATTGTTTAGAATTCCTTTGAATAAAATTTACAATAGTTATAGAATATGTTAGTCCCATGAGCACTTTATGATTCCAATAAATAGTCCAAAACAAATGTTTCCTCTCAGATAATAACATACAAAAAGAACATAAGAAACACGAAAGACCGAAGCTTGCTACTACCCGTTACGTGGCACTTTGCAAATATCCCATATCGTTAAAGAATCCACCTGAACTATCCCATCCAATGACAAATAACTTAATTCTTTTAAGAACCCACATGACCCCACCAGCCAATGAGAAATCATCCCAAAGTTGTTAACAGGTTTTATTATTAATATTATTGTTATTGACTATGTCAACAACTATTTATAGATCCTACGCAATCTACAATCTTTATATCTTAAACTAAAATTTTATGAAAGTGCACAAAAATTAACTATCAAATATTTTGATTATAGATGATCATTACAATTTACAGTTATGAATAAAAAAGTACACCTAATATAGACACAATCATGTACCAAGAGTTGTAAAAAAAAATACAGATATTCATAACACTATATTTAAGTAATACCGGTGGCCATATGGGTATTGTTCCCACATACATCTGAGTGAATATACAATAGTATTAAGTCAGCAACTACAGTTTTTATTGTGTTCAAATTTATAAATTGATTTTCCTTTCATTTGAAAACAGCGTGTCGACAATTTCCTACAGATTGATACCTTATAAATATTTTGTTATGCTGATTTGCTGGACTAGTCTTGGAGAAAGTTTTGGAAAAATCCGTATTTACATGGCTGTGCTGACAAAATATCTATAGACAAACTCACCTCTATACTGCATTCTCACTTGGTGTGGCACCTTGAAAGTGTTGACAGGATGATGGTTACAAAATCTAAAGAGTTTTAACAGAAAGGTGACATGGGATCAGGTTATTAATTGTCATTGGTCCCCCATGAATTACTTCGTAACGTTATATTTGAAAAATTTCATCAAAGATGATAGTTCTAACTGATCTTTTAAAAGACCTTCCGATATCTTTAGAGATATAGTTATTTTGCCAGTGCTAAAGGAATAAGAATGGCGTCCCAAGTTATCGTCATTCATATAGCTGCTGCATGCAGTTCACCCACTAATTCGAAACTAGTAAAGTCATCTTAACCAATACCACTGACTTCATTTCATCTTCAAGTTATTTAATTTAACTTAATCTCTATTTTCATTCATGCTAGTTTAAACGTGATCTATAAACACAGACGAGCGTTCCACTTTAAAGATCTACTAGTGTCTAGTACACATTATATATCATAATGTTCATTTTCGCTAAATAACTCCGAAAGATGTAGGTTTTAACTCACAGAGGAGAAGATGAAAATTATTTGAGCATACACCAATGTTTTACAGAAATATTTACGGAAATATTTATACACTTCCGGTGAAAAATCGGATTTCCGGAAGTAACGCACTATCGGGAAGTCCCTCAAGTTGAGCGTATGTGATGATAACGGCTGATAGTGACGACTCTAGCGAATTTATGGCAAATTTGTCATGCTCATCTTCGTCGTTTGAGGAAGGTGAACCCTTTGAAGATGGCCAGCTTCATGAATCTGAAGAAGATTCTGCTCGTTATGAAGTGAGGCTGTATCAGTTTCAGCCCGAACGAGACGAGGATGAAGGCCCTGAAGAGAACATAGCACATGATCAAGCTGAGCAGCGCATGGGCTCTACATTCTGGTAATTACTATTATCATTATTGCAATTATTACTAATTATTACTAATGTTATTATTCTTTTGCTAATGTTATTTAAATTTCATAATGAAAAGAGAAGTAAACGAATCTGAGCATAAGCTTGTTGGATGTCTTCAGAGAAGATTTTCATTTAGGCTTGGTTCCTCAGTAACTAGTGGTGTTACATTTTAACACTTAAGACTCGGACTTTGAGAGGTGTAGATATAAATGCTTTATTAATTTTATAACTCAAGTTTGGTCTTTTAAACCACGATGAAATGCAGACCCTGAATGTACTTTTTAATCCAGCTAATGGGTATAAATTTTTTCTATCCCCCATGGATAGACGCTTAGCCAGCATATTTTTCCATGTCGGTTAAGGTGCACAGTACTAATGGCAAATAATGCATAAAGGTTTATGGGGAAACTAATAATGAGAATAATATAATACATTTCTGATGAAATGTGCATTTCAGTATTGTGGTACGTAAGGTACAACAAAAGTCGGACCATTTATCACCTTTACATATGTTTTGCACTTTGAAATGCAAGAGCTACAAGTTTGCTAACACAATAATTATGATACAGCGTATTTACCTCGTATATTGATTTATTCAGGTGTACGTGTGAAAATTTCAGCAGTAAAGAAACAGTTGAAGAGTGTAGATGCTGTAAAGAGATCAATGTGATTTTGGATAAGACCGAGGAGCTCAATGTGGATTTTATCATCGATCATCCTGGATTTCAGGCAGTTTGCTTGGATGAATATGTCCTGGAAGCAGCATACTATGCCTACAGACAGCAGTATGGAAATCGCGACGAAATTCTGTCAGTGTACGTAAACAATTATAGGCAAAATGTTCTCACAATAGTTATGGCGCCAATATCAGGTCCCTTTTGGGAAAAGTGACTGCTGTATACACAAATATAAAACAAAGTCACTCATAAATTCATGAAAATCCCCCCTTCATTGAGAAAATGTGACATTTTTCTTATGTGGAGTTTTCACCAAAACCTTTCAAGAATAAACCCTGCTAGCATCATTTGTCTGTTGTACTGGAAATTACCATGAACAAATCTGTAACTTCAATCGAACAATAATTTCATTTCTTGAACAGACTCTGCACTATGACATTTAAAACATATTGTTGACTATTCCTATTCACTTTAGATTCATTTAGCTTCCTACCATTGGTCGTAGTAAAATCTAATTTTATGCTGAAGGTCTTGACTCAGAAAACTTGAAATAAATAAGTTAAAACCAGAATAGGTGACATAATATAACTTTATTCAAGTCAAAAATATGTTGCATATTCTATTTTCAGTCGCAATTGATACACTGCATACAGGCAGCTGGTAAGATGGTGCTGGGGATATCTTGGCCGAGAAATTCGAGTTGCTTTGCCATCCTGTGCAGTAGATGCAATCAGGCAGAAGTTCCCAAGTGAAGGTGGTAACTACACAGGTTTCAAGCACTTGTAGTTATCTTGCAAATCGTGATGTCAGAGCCTGGACAGCCGTCGACTTGTCTGGAATCAGGGATTGACTGCATAAAGATGGTGGTAACTATCAACTGACTGGTTTCCTGGCCATTTCCTCCAGTGCTGCAGTCAACTCTTCAACATATTCTGAAAGAAGAAATTTTTCCCACCATAATTTAAGAAAGAAGAATTTCGTCCACTGCCTATATTCATGCTGACAATTTTTATAACACAAATTTGTAAATAGGAATAAAAGTTAAAATGGTATTCATTTTAACAAACATAAATATTATTTGAATGTAAAATTATTTTGTTACAATATATGATTTTGAATACGTGCTACAAACATAAATCTGCACCGACTTTATTTCGATAAAAATCCAGGACTTTGTTTTGATTAAAATAAATTAAATCAAGCTGCTTTACCATCATTTTGAGTGTATGCGATCAGATGGAACTTCCCAAGTGAAAGTGTTAGCTACACTCATTTCAAGGACTTGTACTCTGCTTGCAAATGGGATGTGTAAGACTGGACAGCATTCAACTTGTCTGGCCTTTGGAATCGGCTGCATAGAGATGGCGATAACTATCAACAGACTCCGGCTTCTTGACGATATCCTCCAGTGTTGCCATCAACTCTTCAACATAGTCTGAAAGAAGGAATCCCCCGCTGTAATTTAAGAAGCTCACAAGAATTACATCCACTTCCTATATCCCCACAAATAATTTACTAAAAATAATTAAGAGAATTGGAAACAAAATTTAAATAGTATTCATTTTAACATAAATATAAATTGTAGTAGAATGAATAATAATTTTGTCATGATGTATGATTCTAAATATGTGCTACAAAAATGAATCCGCATCGACTTTGTTTTGGTTAAGATCCAAGAAATCTGATTTGCTTTGCCATCCTGTGCAGCAGATGCAATTAGGTGGAATTTTCCAACTGAAATGGTATCTGCACATGTTTCAAGGCCTTGTACTTATCTTGCGAATTGAGATTTGTGAGCCTGGACAGCATTTGTAACGTGCATTGTCCTCAGGTAGACAGTCATGCATACAGCTTGGAAACAGACTATTTTCATGTGTATGTCTGTTCTGGACATGATTAGCTACAGAATGCCACTTGGCAACACTTAGGTCATCATTTCCAGGTTCGGTTGAAGCTGCAGACAAGTACAGGCGATTTCAAATACTCCGAATCCATTTCCTCACATCCTCACATTGCCTTTCTCTGGCAATGTGATCTAGTTTCTTCTTCACACCTGGAAATAAAAAGATTCAAGATAGTTATTTTCTCCCTTTTTTCTGATTGTATTCCTAGTGATATGTTCACTTCCCAACTTAAGTAATATAACTTTAAACATACAATAATTTTATCTCCATATGTGCTTGTATACGAGTTGCATCAAATGGTATCATTCAGTGTAGTAAAAATTAGAATACATACATACATACATACATACATACATACATACATACATACATACATACATACATACATACATAACTTTTGCAACATGCCACACATCAAAATAGTGTGTGGCGGTCATATTCTCTCTGATCCATTTCTGTATCTGGACATGCTTGTCTGTAATAATTGTGTCCACCTCCACACCATGGGTCTGTAGTTTCTTGATTTCTCTAGAAAGTCCCTCTTTCTCCATGTGATAGCTGCTTTTCACTTCATTGCTCTAAAACAAAAATTGTGAGCAAATAAGACTCCATTTCTTATAATGTCACTTATACATAGCTTAAATGTATTTACCAAATGTTTTGCTCATTTTCGTGCATGAGTAACATGTATGAATGCTTTCAAGTACAAAAAAAATTGCACTGTGGCAAAATTGAAATATTTATCAGAATATTCTGTTACATAAATATTTGAATTTCTATCTGGTAAAGAAGCACACAAATTACCTGTACCAGCTTAATATCCAGGACTTGACCCAAATTAACCTCTAGCACACTATGGGCTCCAAACTTTGCACTGTGGCCTGGACTATCACATCTAACATCCCCAGCAATAGCAATTGGCTGACGAGGACTCTGTAACTCTCCAAAGACCCTACCTTGATGTGCCTTCCATACTTTAACGATAGTCGGCGTGATTAGCACTCGCTGGTGGGTCATGAATGTGGATAGGTGCATCACTGGGATACACATGTGTTGCATAACCCGAAGAACCTTTGTTGGAGTTGCACCTGTAAAAAGGATGGCTCCTGACAAGATAATGTTACCGGCTGTCATGTCTCCAAGGTAGGGCTGGCTGTTCCAAGTGTATGACTTGCTGCACAGGTGGCACTCCTGTGTAACTGTAATTAAAGCGCCAAATGTGTGGGTCACTGTCCCTTTTGCTGGTCCATGGCAGTAGCGACAAGTCCAGAATAATGACAACAGCTGTTCCTCAAACACAATAAACTTTCTCTGAGACATAAGGTTAGTAGATGGTTGTTCTGAACCGGAAAGAAAATGAAAATGCAATAGGGGCAAGTTTTTAGAACTTGAGCAACAAAGATGTTTATAAGCATCCAGGATATTTATTATTTAGTAATTGTTATGTCGTACTGATTACCGGTTTAATATGTGGAAAAACGTACTGAATTGTATAGGCCATAAATAGTACTATTAAGAATTTGATAGCACCATCAAATCAGCAATGATTTCATACATGCTGAAGTCATGCAATTTACATTACCCTTCTCCAAAGGTATTTGAGTTGAAGCTGGAATCCATAGGGTCACTCGTATCTGGTTTGTAGCTTGAATCATCGGACTCCCTTATCATGGAACACTCATCATCAATATCATGAACATCAGTATCAGGGTCTGCGTCCGGTTCATCAAAACTATCTGTTTTGTTCTCCATTTCATCATCTGTGTGGATGTCTAAAGAACACTGAATGCCTTTGCTCCTTCTCTGTACGTGCCGGACATCTATCTCACAACCTGTGAAATGTGAAATAGCGTACTTGTGTATAATGATATCGTGGTTTTCACACAGGTGAGTAATTCTCATGAATATGCTTATCAATAACAGTGTATTATTGCTCAGTAACAAAGGTGGACAAGTGCTTGGTATACTGAAACAATTGCTTACACGATCATACTGAACTTAGTTAATAAATTGTTCCCTGTGTCATTTGCTTGTTAATTTGTAATGGTGAGATTATAACATTGAGTCACTTTACATCATTGAATTACAACAGTACACATGCAGAGCATGAATGAAAGATATTACTAAACTTGATGAGTTGAAATATCTCGTAGTGGAGTGTGCATTCATTCATGGAACTAGTTATAAATGTATTATTATTACCAAAATCAATTTGTTTTCCTCTCACTAATGCTTGAATTCTCTCGGATCTCTTAAGTATCATGTCAGTCTGACATTCAACAACAATATTGCACGAGCATGTGTCCAGTCCCTGAAAAAAAAGCAATACATGAAAAATGTGTTTGGCAAATTCTAGTGCATACCTTTGCATTAGATAAGGTGGTCATACTTTAAGTTTTATGTATGTTTGAACAATAAATGACAAATGCGTCAGACCTCTTTCGTTACTTATAGAAACTATGGCTGATCATAATGTGTGACATATGACCAGCACTTTGCCGAGCTTTTCCGCAATAAATAATGACATATCTTTATTGATTTACTCGTATGCTATCATATATGAGGCCATACCAACCATTTGAACACTGGAAATGCATGGAAAGTTCTTGGTGACATCAATATGCATACCAGGATATGTCACACCATCTACTGTTGATTGTGTGATTGGTGTCTTTTGGGTTCTCTCTTGTACATTATCTTCTAGATGCTGGTTCTGAAAATCTCTTTCAACACCTAACAAAAAGATATAAATAAATCGAGTAGCATTAGAAGTTTACATCGTAAACAATTTTAAAGGCTAAATTCTTTTTATATTACCTTCTATGATTCTGTACACAATGTGAATAATCATAATAATATACTTTCCACATCGAACAAACATTACTATTCACATTTGCAATCAATGGGTTGTGGGTGTGAATCCAACCTAGACCAGGATCCACTGAAACAATAGCGTATATCTAAGCAAGGAAGGCAATTTACTCCCAGAGCCGCAGAACTAATTAGTCTTTACAATTAAACACAATCAACACACCAACTATTCACACCATTTAAGCATGAGAACAAAACTTGTGATATATCATTATTATTATTGTTGAAAACAGCAACAGACAGGAGACAAGCTACGGCATCCACAAGAATTATTTCTAGGGTGAGGTCCAAACAATGCGGAGGGTGGGTGGGTGGCAATATATATATATATATATATATATATATATATATATATATATATATATATATATATATATATATATATATATATATACACGGTATGATACATGATTAAAGCAGGATTCATATTTGGGGTAAGGGTGGGGCCAGTATGATTTGCAAATTTTCTCCCATTAAACCCACTCCCTCTCATTGGTCGTTCTTTTGTGGTATATTTGTGGCGAGAGGATAAGTGCTTTCAGCCAATAATATAAAAAGATAAAACCCGATAAACATTTTTACCCTTGCTTGCTCTCTCTTCTGAAATGCTTCTCTCGGTCTTTATGTTGTTAGGTCTGCGGTTTTGTTGATCTGGTGTGCACGGATGTAGCGTTATCTCGCGAGAAACACATATGGAACTGCATTTAGCATGAGTCGTCTGATGGCCTTAATGCTAAGTGACTGTTTAATTTTATAGGCGGGATTGAAATCATCGTCTCCGAAATAGTCACTACAGACATCCTGACTATCTCGCTTGTCACTGGTAGGCTCATTCCAGTCTTTTGTTGTTCTGCATATCTGCTTAATGCAGTGTTTTCTTGTAACATGATTAGTAGGAAATGAGTGCAAACTCAATCCTTCTCGTGTTGTATTGCTACAACCTCCAACAATTCGGCCTTTTATCATTTTGTTTCACACACGATTCCAACTATTGAACGCAAATACAATGAAAGTAGTAGAAGGCACTGTTCCTTATACCGTGTCACTTCTACTTTGTCTTACGGAAACTACTTAGTGCGAAATGGGTTAGGAGCTTTCAGCCTCCAGCGATAGAAAAACGATGTTTTGAAACCGTTATTTGCACTTATGATGAGGTATTTCATATAATAACTTTACAACTCACTTAAAAGAAGGTTACACGTGTCAGATAAACTAACGTGCACGAGTAGACCTTTACGTTTATCAATATAATTTCGGTTATAATAAAAACAATTCCCATTTCTGCGGTATCTGTCCTTGTATCAGACGCTATTGCGGCAGAACGATATGATACAGAAAGGGTAATAAATGCAAATACTTCAACATCCGGGGCCAGTTTGACAGTATAATAGATTACCCTCTCCACTGTGTGAATGTTTTCTCTGCTAATATATCCTTTGAGTCCCCCACCTTGAGATATCAAAGGTATTACACGAGAGACTATTTTTTTGTATGACCGCAATTTTCTCTCCGAATCTTACGTCATAAACTATCTTTTCTTTCATTCACTTCTTAATATTCCTCTTTCTCTTTTTCTTCATTTCCGCATCTCTCTCTCTCTCTCTCCCTCTCTCTCTCTCTCTCTCTCTCTCTCTCTCTACAAACACACACACGTGCATAAACGTGTGAAATGACATACATATTATATGTTAATACGGTCGGTCTACAAATGATAGTTCTAATGTATTTAAAGAAATGTATGTTATAAGATTATTCTATTTTGATTGCATGGGCAAATATAGAAATAGGCAATACATTTTAAAAAGTATATTGTCTAAAACCTAGGTGAAAGTATCTGCTAAAATGGGCATTTACAGCGATCATATAGTAATATGTTTTCAATTTCTAGTGTCCCATACGGCTTAACTAAGCACATACAGAAATTTATATATAATTTCCAAGGCTTGAAGAGCACATCGTGACCAACGAAATCAATTCGAGTCATTTTGTAAAAGTGATGAAAAGATGAAATAAAACAAACCCATTCTCGTTCAAGCCAGAGGCTTCAGAAGAATGCTTTAATGGCAAGCATGTCGCACATACATGCCTGAAGACGGGATATTAAACCTTTGGCTCAACCATAGCTCCTTAACTTAGATGTAACAACCATATTGATGAAAAGGCATTTTATAATTTACATTGGTCCTATAAACATATCTACGTTCAACAGTGATATGCATAGAAAACATAATGTTTCCGAAAGGTTGCAACAGGGATATATAAATCAGAACTGAAAAATGTAAAATATTATACGCATCCTTTCTAAATATCTTAGTTTCAAAATAATTTTCAACAATTTTTCTATCGTATCCATGCTTATGAAACAGCTAAAATATTTAGCCAAGAACAGAAACGATTGAGAATATTATTTTACATTTGGGTGACATTAATTATGCCCTCTGGGATATAGCTGTCACCAAAAGGTCGCTCGATAGTCGACCAATGGTAGTATAAGTGCTAATATGTCTATCTCTCAATCTTATGCACAAATTAGTTCGATGTTTTAATTAATTAGTATTAAGATCTATATGAAATGAATTAGTGGTCCAGTCCCTACAGAACCTCTATTTTTTAAGATGAACTTGCCGGAATGTTCCTACAACGTTGTTATTTGACGTCACAAAGTAACATTCATACAACATTATGACAACATTCAAAACCTATACTGAAAAATGAAGAATGAAAGCTGCTTGAGTTTCTAAAACCCATATGCCCAACTGCTGGCAAGAAAGTCAACAACTGCAATTAAACATTTTGAAAAAGGACGCCATTGTCACCATACTGAATGTCTGATCTGCACCATTTTCATTTGGGGCAAACAAAACATCATCAGTCATGTGACCACGATAGAAGTAATAGCGGAAAGATACCAGGACACACGAGTGCACAAATAACGCAGACATTATACAACTTTGAGCACTTAGAAGGCAGTGATGCGTGATAACTCCCACAAATTAATTCAAAGTCGCACATATAAAAATGCACTATGCACTATTTAGAATATTTATTTATCTGTTAGCATAAACTGAATAACAATCTAAACAGATTTAAATAGTAAGGATACTTACTTAAAAGCAGAATCGGTATTATAAACAGGAATGGCAATCTGCGACTTCTTCTGCACGGGCTCCAGCCAACTAAAAAATAATTTTAACGCTTTAACAAAGTCATATATCGTCTCAGCACTGCATACATATCAGAAGTCAAGTTAACTAGTGTAATGACACTTTATTCACTATACCCGTGCATCCTGTACTATCGTTAAGCAGGATTACACTTTCGCACACACTTTTGCAAGCAAGTGGATGTTGAAATTGATTTTTGCATAAGTAGCGTATTCATATTATTACTTGGCAAATACACAGCATAGTTGACAACAGACATTATTAATGTGTGCTGTGTTTATTACTCACACACACCTGATGTACATAATTATCGCTTAAGAATGTCAATAATGAATTGTTTACCACCAACATCATCATAATATTAAAAATAATATTTTAATATCAACATTATATGGCTCATTTATGACTGTAATTATCGAAATTTAATTACCTTTAGATGCACATTTCCTATTTTACATCTATGCATATCACCATTTATACATCTGTCGTAACATAACTATTTTTAAATTTCTGATGAAATTTATTTCATTTTATTACGTTTGAGTTCTTCAATATATTTTGGTCAAGAATGATGATCTTCTGTTATTGACTTAAGTTCTTGCGTACTTAAAAAAGTTACCTCGCAGCATTTTATTACATCCCCATCCTCAATATTTTTTTGTAAAACCTGCTCGCCCCCCCTCCCCCCCCCCAGTGTATCAATACAATTTATTTAATACGATTCGGATAAAGATAACAAAAATACTCTTACAATTTTATCTCATTTTAGGTATAGATTGAACATGTCGGTCGAGGGACCACACTTTGTTAGGAAATGTCACCGCCTCGTGGCATTGTGTTTGCATGTGCGTGAATGTGCTAATGCACATGATTGAACGATCAGTCAAGAAGAATCTCTATATGACATTAGAAACGTTACTTTCTGCTAATTGCTAATTAAAGATTGATTAACGTGCTTAGGACGGTTAAAGATAACAGTATATGGTTAGGCATGACGAATTCGAGGCTTATACGAAAAATTTGAGATGAGCATACATGACACTTCTTACGTTTTCCTAATTCCTTTGCAATGATCCCAAAGTACACTCATTGTTAGGTAAAATCATGGTCGAGAGTGACGCCATTTTCATAAAAGACTAATTAGATATCATAATAAGGTTTCGGGAGAATCTCCCATATCAAAATGACTTTCCATTCAGGAGGGGCAGTGATATAAAGAGTATCAAGATGGCTATCTCGGTGATTTAAATTGCTCCAAAAATATGCAAACTGAACCTCATCAATAATTTTAATTTGACGAACAAATTCGACTATAATGTAACATTTACATTTTATATTGTTTTTAATACTAAAATGTACATACATTTATACTCCAAACATGGTTAATAAGTTAGTTCATAATTAATCCTGTAACTCTAATTTATTTACATGTTACCCATTAGACACAATTTCACCTGAGTGAAACCAATTTGTAAATATTAACATATTAGTAGCAAGAGTACAGGCATGCATACACATAGGTATGTGTGTATATATATATATATATATATATATATATACTTTTCCTATATATATATATATATATATATATATATATATATATATATATATATATATATATATATATATACGTTATATATATGACGTGAGAAAGAATTCCAAATCCTACCTTTAGGGGACAACATATAATTCGTACCTTCTGATAACATGTTTATACAGTGAATATGTACAATACAAGACAGTATTGTATCATAGGATATATTCTGTGGAAATATTAGAATATTTTTAAAGCAAAAGCAAATAATAAACAAACATATATTTGTGTTCATGCATATAACCTTCCGTTGGGTGCCACTTTTGTGATCCGTTTTCTGAATCGATTAGATAGTCGTTATGTATGAATGCAAACATCTATAGATATATTAACAAAGAATTTCATCGGAAACAAAAAAGACATACACAAAGTTATAATGAATATTATTCAGCATTTTGGGAGCCCGTGTGCGGACAGGTTGCCTCAGCCAAATCTAAATAATTGTATTTATATTTGTTATTTCAGTTAGTTTAATAGACATGTGCTCTGCACTCATTAGAAAGTCGTGCAGAGTGAACATTTGCCTGAATTTAAAATGAACTGGCAATTAAAAAGCAATAGTTTTTGCCCAATCTTTAACGGAATAAAATAAAATGAGACATGACAAACAGGATTAAAATAGTAAAATCCTTCATTTAAACATGTTTTGTTTTTACCCTGAGCGTAAGAAAGTTTAAAATTCCGTTTCATAATGAACGATTAATTTTCTCCCATTCGGGAAGAAAATATGAAGGTCTAAGTCAAAAGAGCATATGGTAAATACTGATGCAATTTTCAAACAGCATAGCAATCATTGATAATTTCATGTCTTTAAGTTAATGTGTAGAAAACTAGGTTTGGATGGAATTTAAATGATGTTAAAACACATTTTATTATTTAAGGAATAGTGTTAGAGACGGCTATGATAATTACAAGACAGCGTCCAAATTGTGTACTACATATAGCTTGCATAATAACGTAACTATGGACACGGCCAAAATATAGTCCACTCCTATCGATGAGATTATTCGAAATTGACATAGCATAGTGATATAATCAAACATGTAATGTCACTCATTAAATTCGTTGTTATAAAATTGCAACATAATAAAAAGACTCACTTTTATAGCTTTTGTTTTCAAACTCATTAGTTTCATTAGTGATTGCAGCCATTTCATGCATCCTATACACACAAACTCTTACAAAAATACCAAACATGTACCTAAATATAATTGAGAGATTCAAGAGTTGTTCATTTTATTTAAGTGATGTATATAATAAAGCTAATCCCATTCTGGAATAACTTTTTAAAGCGGCTTTGTATTTTCAGCCCTCGCAGTCATTAGGTCGATATTTACTTTTAAAAAATTTCGTTAATCGATTGAAACGACGCATCTCGTGGTATATCAGTGATACAGCATACTCTCTCTCTCTCTCTCTCTCTCTCTCTCTCTCTCTCTCTCTCTCTCTAT